>BHFT01033638.1:35000-116457 GCA_004320025.1 Laticauda laticaudata
AGGCAGATGTCAGTGACAGTAAGATTTAACCAATCAATACATTTCAGAACATTAACATCAATGTTGAGACACATCTTGAAGTTTATGCCAATTAGATGGCAGACCAATATATTCCAGGATTATCTACTTTGCATTCAATTTGAGAAAAAGCCACCTAAGTTATCACCAACTTAGTAGCTTTTGATGGTAGAAGCACTCCAGATAAGGAAATTCACATAAATTATGTTCATACAAAAGGTTATGAAAACTTACAGGCAGTTGTTGACTTACAACCATAATTGAGAATTTCAGTGGTTAAGCAAAACAGTTAAGTGACTCACATCCAATTTTATGACCTTTTTTGCCAGGGTTGTTTTAAGCAAATCTCTTGCAGTTAAGTTAAAAACACAATTGTGAAGCGAATCTGGATTCTCCCATTGACTCTGCTGGTGGAGGAGACAATGGGGAGGAATGCCTTTTCAATTTCCCAACAGAGTCTATGGTTCTGATATTTCCTGGTTTCTTCAATCCATATATCACCCACATTTAACACCTTTGACAAGAGGCTGCCTCTTGGTTAGGCAGAAAAAAAAAGTACAAATCCTTTGGGGTCTTATTAAAAAGTACTGGGAACTCACCTTGAAAAAAGGTAGCAATTCCTGTTCTTATGCGGCAGGAGTCAGTTGTCAGGATTCCCCCCATTTAAATCTTGAGTCTCAAGCCAAACTTCCAAAACTTAAAAAGGATTTATTGGGAGTTAACATGCCGGCACTGCTTGGGTGTAGCCAACTCTGAGACACACAAATCATTGTCACCCTTGACCCTGATTTCCCTCCCCCCACCCCCTGGGTGTATCGTAATTCATATTTTCCAATAGGACACATCCATAGCCAAGAATCATCAATCATGCTCTCCAGTTAGAATTTTATGCGGCAGAAACATCAGTCACCTAGTTACTATCTTTGAAAACATTTGTGGAATGCAGTTTCAGTTTTGCTATACTGCTTTCTGTTGGCAACACTAAAAACACCAGAGAAATATTTTATGAGTTGACATCAACTTTACTTCAACTCCATTTGGACTGACACTGCTACATATTTTTGAAAGGGCTCCAATAATAGGCACATCACAAAGAAAACTCGAACAATAACTCAGCAGCTGAATTCCTAATTGCTTTTAAAGGCCCAGAAAAAGGTAGCAACTCAAATGGGAATCAGAGATGAGTTCCTTTGTTTATATGCATTTTGCTAATATGGAGTCTTTATGCAACTGAAGAAACTGCTGCACACACACACACAAAAAATTCAGTTTGCACCACTGAATATAAAAGTAGAAGAAACAGCATTAGCAATTATAACAAGATTGAAACTAGAGGTATATTTTGCACATTTCTGGGGGGGCCGGGAAATACTAAATTCTAGTTGTCAGGGCAACTGTCTCTCCCCCAACTAAGTGATTGCCTCTTTCTTGGAAGCCCAACAGTAGTGCTGTACTGAATTTGTTTTTCAATTTCTCAAGAGTTTTTCTTCCATGCAAGGAACGTTCTCTGTTTTTTTTCTATCTTATTCTCGAAGTGCTTGGCAAAGGCTGCAACTGCTGATCTTACTTTCTCTTATCTTCCCATCACACTTCCTTGTCTGAAAAAGCTCATAAGGAGTTCTCTCTTGGCATCTTCCCTTGAGATATAGCAAAGTGTGGATGCCAAGAAGGTTACCAATTCCTGGATAGATGACTGCACCGTGAAAGACAGGGGACGCACCTGCCTCAGCTACCTTACATTCCACTCAATTTAGAGATTCAGTCAAGTGCTTTTCTTTGAAAAGCAACTCAAAATTAAATTCTTTTCCATCAAATTGAGAATTGTTGCGGGGGGAGGGGGGGGAATCTCTTTTCCTGCTCAGTATTTTCTTTGGGGTGGGGATGGGATATGCCCTTGAGTCAGTGCTGATTCCTAGCTACTGGGGAAGTCCCTGCAGTTTTCTTGGCAACACTGACAGAAGAGAAGTAAACTTATATACACAGCCCACCTAATTATAAGCAAAACTTCTATGCAACTTAACAGCATTATGGCCCCCAGCAAAGCAGTGTACTGGGGCCCTATGACAACTACTCACAGGAATAAAAATGTAAATGGTAGATAAAAATTAAACATATATTTATTTTATTGGCGCTTCCAACAAATAAATATGTTGCTGTATTTATATGATACAAGGTGCATTGAAGGGTTAACATACACAGATTAGTGTGGGGCCCCTATGCTCGCGGGACTCACAGGCAATGCCCATCAGGCCCATGCATGCGTTAAGGGGTATGAAAGTCATAACTATATGTCCAATTCTGCTATCTAAGCCTCTGGTGTTACTTCATGCAGATCTTCTAGGGAATCAGAGAATGCACGTCACGGGCAATCTTACACAATATGTTTAATACTTTACATATCAGCACCACAATCATAACAAGGATAATCTTTTCATCTCCACTGATACAGGGCACAGGCACTTCTTTCAGTATCACACCTAATTCAGATGGTTTGATAGAGAGATCATTAATGATCAGGCCATAAAAAAGAATCTTGGACCATTCCTCTCCCCAGGCATTCTGGGGGTTAAACTGGATATATTTTAAGTGACTATATAGCTGTTTTTCCAAGCTGGCCTGGATTTCAATCTTGTGATGGGTTGTGAGAAAGTGATTGGGATATAAACACTTGTAAATAAATAAATTCGTAAAACAGATTCTTAATCCAAGAGATTGCCCATCTCTGGCCAGAGGAAGGTGTCCCAATTTTGGTGGCCTCCATACAGAAGGGATGGAATAAATATAGAAGGTGGCATGTTGTTGTGGTTAGCCAGCAGCAGGTGCAAATGGCTAAGGAGAGCGATGGCTCTGATGAGGGGCCAGGACCATCAGGGAGTGGATTGCTGCCTTCAGAGTTTGTGGGGGCTGACAGCAGTGACGAAGAGCCTGTGCCAAGTGCACGTGCATGAAGGATTACTCGAAGGAAAGAACAATTACAGCAGCACAGGCGACTCAGGAGTAAGGCTGCAAGGTAATGGCCCTTCCCTCAAGAGGTTAAAAAGCAGGTTTAAAAAAGTGTTCTTTGCAGAAAGCAAAGAAGCTCTGAAACTGAACTGGTGGACATATTAGTTCGTGTTTGGATAATTCTGTAAATTACTTCTTTTCTCTGGGTTTTTGCCAGCCTTGACAAACAACTTGGAAAGCCACTTTCTTGTTGGAGCTAATTGTTGGAAAGCAGCCTTTTATCTGTAAAGAAACAGAACTGTGATTAAACCTTAAAAGGTGGGAGGCTGCTGCCTTTGTCTATGTTTGTTCTCTGGGAACCTAGTTGGTTCAGAACACATATACAGCAAGATACAGGCCCCAAATCACTGAAGAAGTAATGTTACACCCAAGGAAGTGCTCAGGTTCCAGAACAATAAACAGCAAAAGATCAAAGCAAACTTTTAAACAGTTTAAAAGTTAATATAGTGGAATAAGTATCTGCAACATTTCAATCTCTGCTCGATACAAAACATGAAATGGAAGGGTCTCTGACCCCATTCACCTTTGATGAGTCAAGTTTCACCCACAGCACTCCTTTCCCGCCTAGCCTGGATGTAATTAAGGAGAAGCTGCAGTGGTAATTTCTCTCCTCATTAACTTCCTGATTGGTTTGAGCCTCGGATTTCCACCAGGCCTCCCGTTTGTCATCATCAAATCCAAATTGCCAATCATTAAGACTAATGTTTGTGTAACTAAGTGCCAACATCTGCCATGGCTTCTTGTACAACAATAATAGTGAAAGGGTAACACTGATGCTCCTGTGTTAATTCTGCATATATTCATCAGTGGGGAAATCTATGATATAATTAGCAAAATGCTTTGGTCGACAAGTATGCTAGATTCATTTGCAGAAGAAAATGTGTTGCAGTCATTCTGTTTTGAATGGTTATAATTTAGTGGGGAACTATACCCAATGAATTTCTTTCAAGTGGACTATGGAGTCATCCTCCTTTCCTTGACTCCATTGATTTAAACTTCTTACTTTTATTGCTTTCAAGAAAGAGAAAAACGTACCAATGAAATCTTTTACAATCAATGTTATTAAATAATTGAAGGCCATGATATTTTTGTAATTCTAATATTTTTAGAGTCAGTTTGATGTAGTAATTAAGGTACCAGGATAAAGATTGGGAGACTGGGAGTTCTAGTCCTGCTTTAGGCAGAAAGCCAGCTGAGTGACCTTGGACTGGTCTCTTTCTTTCAGCCCCAGGAAAGAGGCAATGGTAAACCACTTGAAATCTTGTCAAAAAAAACTGTAGGGACTAGTCCGGGAAGTTGTCAGGAGTTGAAAACTGATTTGAACCGAATCAAACCGAACCAAACCATAGCAACAACAGAACCTCACATTTTTCTTAATAACAAATATCACAATAAATAAAAACTATTCACCATTAATTTTATTATATTTTTATTGAAAGTAATAGGTCCTTATGTCTAGGCTAAGAATATCAATCCACATTCAATTATTTACAGTTCTTTAAGAATAATTGATTTTTCTATTGTAGATACATAAACTCAACTTTTCTGAGCTTACACAAATAAGGAAGCAACTCATGTCCTTACATGCTATCTAATTTCAACCAAGGTCTAAATGAGGAAGAACAAGACGAAATTAAATCCAGATGAAACAGAGATGATGTCAGGAAACATCAGTTTCCTGATGCTGGGCTGTCAGTGGACTTGCAGGTGGTAATTGTGGTGAGGAGTGTGTTTGCCCAACCTGTGACCTTTCTGAACTGTCAAACTTGGCAGTAATTTACTCACAATTGGTTACAATCCTTCTTGACTAATGCAATTTGGTGTATGTGAAAGACTGGAAATCACAACTGGGGCAAAATATCACAGCTATGACCTAGTTCAAGCTTGGCTGTGGGTCCAGGCTTGAGGCTTGAAGTATAAAAATCACCTGTTTTTCAAAAATAAATTGTACAAGAATGACTGGGTTGGTATAAGACTCCTGCCTTGAACAGCCATCCGATACCTTCTAGTTCTATGATTCTAGGTAAGAATTGCATTTCTTGGCTGTATTCATGGAAGCAGTTCTACTTGGCATCCATACGGATTATCTTGTATTGTTTTAAATTTGTGTTTACATTTTTTGATGAAGCGTGTCTGGAATTACTCTTGAGGTAGGCAGCTATAGAAATACAATACAGTACAGTACAATAAAAATAAAAAAGCAAGAACAGTAAATATCTACAGGACTACCTCTTTGGCAAAAGCCTATTTACTTATAACAGCAGATTAAGCCCTTCTGAAGATGCCCCTCAAGTCAGAAGTTTGTCTATCTGGAAAATGGGAAAGTGTCTTCTTCTTTTATGGACCTTCTAAGCCAAGAAATTTATTTGTCAAAAAATTATGTTAGCTCCCTTTTACCCAGGACTGAGAATTAAAGTAAACATTTCTATTGCCAGGCTTTTTGCCTCTTAATTATTGTGATGGTTTTATTGATGGTAATTTAATTTCTAATTTTAAGTGTACTGATTTATAAACTTCTAGATTTATAAAAGTTTTGCTACTGTTATAAATGGATGTGGACTACTTTGCTTTTTTCCCTACAACAAATGATTAATTTAAGAATTAAATAAAGAAATGATGAAAGAAAGAAAGAAATGAGGTAATAGTAACCTTACTTCACATTGAAAAAGGACTCACTTGAAAGAGAAATAATTGCCTGGAGTGCAGGAAGAGCTTTAGCTAGAGTTTGGACCTAATTTCTCATCAGAGTCCACCAAAAAAGTCTATAAATATGGAATGGGGGGCTAATTTGAGTGGAATGCAAACAATTTAAAGGAAGGAATACTGTCCTAAAGTAGAGATTATTGTGGTTCACTGGCAGCAAGTGCATATGCCTGAGGTCTTGGAGAGCGAGGACTCAGATGAGGGGCCTGCGTGTGATGCAGGGATGGGGCCAGGACCATCAGGGAGTGGAATGCTGCCTTCGGAGATTGTGGAGGGTGGCAGCAGTGATGAAGAGGCCCCTGAGGCCCCTGTGCCCAGTGTGCATGCATGCAGGGCTGCTTGAAAGAAAGAGCAGCTGCAGCAGCATGGGCGACTTGGGAGTAAGGCTGCAAGGTAATGGCCCCTCGCTTAAGAGTTAAAAGCCAGCTGAGAAACCAGAGTTCTATGCAGGAAGCAAAGAAGTCTTTGCACTCAAGCCTTGTGGATGTTCAGAGTATCTTGGTTGGTGTTTGGAGACTTCTTTGTGTTTGAAATATTTCTTAGTAACTTTATCTAGTATTCTTGGCAGCCTTGCAATACCTTGGCAAGGCTCGTTCTTATCAGAGACAATTGGTTTGAAACAACCTTTTAACCGTGAAGGAAAAGAATTCGTAAAGGATCATTGAAAGGTTTTACCTTTGTTTCGTGTTTGTTTCCTTGGAATAAGGTTTGGGGCAGAACAGAGACATCCTGTTGTCAAAATCCAGCAGGGGGATGGACGAGAAGACTTCCTAGGTCCCTTCCAGCTCTATTCTGTTTCTGATTTAAGTCCTTTGTTAGACATAATGTGATGGACAGAAGAAAATCCTGCATCAACTCTGAGACATTTTTTCCCCCCAATTCTAGTTATACAAGAGGAATAAATGGGAGGATTAGGTTTAAGAAGGTTGTTTAAGTTAATCTCCTACAAAACGGTGAAGAGTACTGTTGAACAGCTACTAAGTGAAAAAACAAATTCTGGATTGAGTTCTTCCTGTCAGAAAAAGCCAGAATAGCCCTGCCTCTAAAGTTGATCCAATCCAGAAAAAGATGTTCTTTCTTACTGATTACAAGTACTGTATGAGGAAAGTCCCTTAATCCTCTTTTCAAAAACCCTCCTGTGGAACTTCCTCAGATGAAAGTGGATTTTAACTTCCATCAACTTCAGCTAGCCCTACTCATTGTCAGGGATGCTGTGGACCAAAATTTAACACATCAATGTTTCAAATCACTCTGGCAGACCTGAGATTTGGCCAAATTAGAATGAAATCAAGAGGTCGCATAGGTTTATTAGGATGGTGAGGTTCTGTCTCCTTTTCTGTAGGTAGTCCTCAATTTAACAACTGTTTATTTAATGACTACTGTAACAACACTGAAAAAAGTGACTTATCACCATTTTTCACACCATGGCAGCATTCCCACAGTCACATGATCAGAATTTGGACACTTGGCAACTGCCATGTATTTATGAAGGTTGAAGTATCCCAGTTCATCTGACCACCTTTTGCAACCTTCTGAAAAGCAAAGTCAACAGGATGCCAGATTCACTTAACCTTGTGACTCACTGAACAACTCAGTGATTCATTCAAATGACTGTGGTAAGAAAGGTTGTAAAATGGGGGCAGAACTCACTGAACAAATTTGCAGCTTAGCAATGAAAATTGTGGGCTTAATTGGGGTTGCAAGTCGAGGTCTACTGTATCACAGTCTTCTCAATACCTTCCTTTTCCTATTTTTGTTTGGCTTCTGACATCATTGAAGGTCTTGGTTTCAAGCATGCAATTTTCAACTGGCCTGCTTATGCAACTTTCTCAGTGCCTACATTTCCCTACCTCCCCTTAACCATCCCACCAATGATATCCATGGCTTCATGTATGGCCTTTCTACCAAATTGCCTGCCTGATCTTCCCAATGTCTCCCTTCTTACCCCCTTTTAGCTCTTCTCCAAGTCAGCATCACAAGAAAAAAATGCCAGCAGAAAACTAACTTTTAGAAAGAAATCATCAATGGACCAACCCCATACAACTTCAAGTTGTACTAACTTGATTGAACTGCTGTTAAGTCAATGGTCTGGAAAATATAATATGCTTCTAGAGATGTGAGAAACCACTAAGACAGTCATGCTTGAAAAGCAAAATGTTATTTGTATTTACATTTTAAGACCATTAGATTCTTAATGCAAAGCAATATTTTAAAGATTTAAGCTCTGAAAAGGTATAGTTCATTTGTTAAAGCTTTTTCACACATTCTTATGTTCTTTCAGCTGGGAATCTACATTAAGGTTGCAACCGTATTTTCCTTTCCCTGCAAGTAAGCCTTAATAAATCCAACAAAATTTGCTTCTAAGTCAATATTAACAAGCAAGATTGTGCTAAAAAGAAAACCCTTACCAGTCCAAACTAAGGAATATAATAAAGAGCAGTGAGGGTAAGGATTTTTTTCCCAGGTAAGACATCTATACCATGATCATACTTTAAAAAACAACTTAATGTGCAGGCACATACTGTCCATAGAACAGTATGTGAAATAAAAAACAGAAGTTATTTTTAATTGGAATGCATAAAAGCCAGAGAAACAATGTTATCTCCCTAATGATTAACTGCTTCAGAGAGCTTCTGAATACTGAGATAAGCCTAAATTGATTAAACCAAGTTTTCATGAAAACAGAATCAAAATTCGGTATATCCAAAACAGTAGATCTTCACAAAAGAAGAAGTCAGATTGCAGGACGGCAAATGGGTTTTTTTGTATTGTCGGTTATTGGTTATGTAACAGAAGATAAAGTGCAGTTTCCAGTCAATGACCAGTATTAAATGCAAATTATTGGAGTTGTAATGCTAACACAGAACTTAATTAAGAAGATTAACATAGAATGTACTGGCTAGTTTTCAGAATACCTGAAACGATGCAGGCTGGCCCCATACATTTTCCAGGATGACCCCCGCAGGCCATATCTGGCCCATGGGCCTTGTGTTTGACACCCCTGAATTAATAGCTCAGTTGTTAAGTGAATCCTGTTTCCCCATTAACTTTGCTTGTCAGAAGGTCACAAAAGGGGATCATATGATCCCAGGACACAACAACTGTTGAGTCAATTGTTAAGCGTCTGGATTTTGGTCATGTGACCAAGGGGATGCTGCAATGGTTGTGAATGTGAAAAATGGTCATAAGTCATTTTTTTTTCCAGTGCCATTGTAACTTTCAATGATTATTAAATGAACTGTTGTAAGTTGAGGACTACCTGTACTGGCTGCTGCTAATAGTGGCCTAAGATCCAGTTTACTTCTCCTTCCACAATAAGAAGCGTTCCTCTGTCTTGAAACTTCTATCCTTTTTATTCACGTTACCAATCTCATTATAATTAGTAACTGGACATGGAATAGGTATTTTCAGTACTGCCCTTATTTGCCCTAACATGTTATTGTTTCTGTATCTAACACTTCATCACATAGTTTTTTGATGCTTTTGACCACCAATTCTTTTCATTAACATTTAAACATCTAAAATAAGTATAACATGACAGATTTCTGGCATAATTTCCAACAGTCCTTTGTTGGCATTCAAAGCAATGTGAGAGATATAAATGGAGGGATTATAACATACATTTGCAGTTCACCCATTTAATTGTAGTTAGGAAGAAGATTAAGTTGTGTCAAAGCAACAAGTATAAATGAAGAAAAGAGTTAACACATTTCAACTTATCTATCTTTTCCCCAAAAACTTCATTTTTAAAAAATAATTTACCTTTATAAAAAAAAAAAAGGAGCGTGGAAGAAAAGAGATTGGGTTCTATATCTCTTCCACTTCCTCTGTCCCCTTTTAGTAAGGAAACTGACTCAAAATTCCTATTGTGATTTTAAAAAACCCACCACAATAGAAATGTGACCACAGGATTCCAACACATTTGTCTAGAAATAAATCCCAGTGGACACAAAATCTGTTTTTGCAGGGGGTGTAAGTATCGATGTACTTATTCTGTAAAAGCGACACCTAAGTTCATCCTTTCAGAATAAGTCCCTTTGAGCATAATAGATTTTATCTCTGTAAACATAAAATGTACATGTCAGAAACCCCCAGAGCTTTCTTTTCTGACCTCAGGGCTGACCTCAAAACATCAATGTAGTAGTTTAAGGGGCCTCTTAATTATGAGTGGTCTACTAGCTTGTTGGAGAACTTTGAAGCCTTTTTAAAACCTAGTCAATGTCTCCCCTAATGAAAGGACTCACAAAGGACAAAATTTGGACTGTCTTTGTTCTCAAATAGGTACCTGAAGAAATGTCATGAAATTGGGCCCAATGAGGCCTACAAAACCATGGGAAAATGGGAATCTATAAGCAGGGACATTAAATCCTATGAGGGTTTGTTTTTATTTTTGTTCCGTGCTGAACACTCAACTTTGGATGCTGGCTTTAGAATTCAGGCTCTAAGTTTGTTAACCCTATCGTGGTGCTTTTGTACAATGCTTTTGTATACAATACAATGCTTTTATACAATGTCTTCTTTTGATTATCCCAATCTTGGGCTTGTAATCTCGCACCGCGTACTTCAAAATTGCTTGGGCCTGGTGGTGGTGCATAAGCATGGTGGCTAAGTGGTTAAAATACAGTACTGCAGGCTAAATCAAGAATTCGATCCTGATGGCCTCAAGGTTGACTCAGCCTTCCATCCTTCCAAGGTCAGTAAAATGAGGACCGAGATTGTTGGGGACAATAGGCTGACTCTAAACTGCTTAGAGAGGGCTGCAAAGCACTGTGAAGCAGTATATAAGTCTAAGTGTTATTATTATTGCCTAGTCACCTCAGTTAAGGGAAAACATCAGATGCAAAAGAAACAACACTTCAGGTGAGTAATGGCATCATTCCACTCAAAAACCAATTGTATCAATTAGCTACCTGCCAAGAAGGACAAGTAGAGGAGATATAAGACTGGAGATCCAAGGGAGTATGTGATTATATGGACAGATCCATGTACACTACAAGGTTATTTCATCTTTTAATGGGGCTTTTGTGGGTTCAAACCTTCTATGTGGAAATGATTTCACAGTTTCTTCACTTTAGGTGACTATATTCAGTGCATTGCCTTAAAAGACTATCCAGGACCTTTTGCTCAGTGCTAGAAGGAAAGGATATCTAAAAGCTCTCATGTACAGCCTATCTTTCCTTAAACTGTTGGACCAGAAAAATGCAGAAGTTATATTGTATCCTGCTCTCCTGTGTAGCATTTTCCACAACTTCGGTGAGTTTGTGAGTTCAATTCCTCAGAGGAGGTTTGAACTCCATAAAACAGTATCTAGCTAAATGCATCTGAAGCGTTTCAATAAAGGTTGACGTCAGTCACATGACACTCCTTGATAGTTAAGAGTAGCTACAAAACATCACAGAGGATATCAACTGGTGTAAAAAAAATTTAAAAATCCCTCCTTCCCACCTTCAAAATCAACAGAAGTCATAGAAAATCCCATCTACTGGAACAAGACACAATATAATATCTGTATGTTTCTGTTCTGAGAGCTTACGGGAAGGTATATATACCATTCTAAGAGCTTCTTCTAAGAACCCAAAGAGAATGATTGGTCCAAAATTTCCCAGCTGGCTTTGTGCCTATGGCAGGACTACAATCTCCCAGTTTCAAGCCTTTAACCACTACACCGAACTGTCTCGTAATTTCTAGTTAGACAGTGGAACAAGTGGAAATTGCTTCAGAAGTGGTTTAAGAATGACAAAGAGCAGTTTCTTCTCCATCGCACAATGCTAGGCTAGCTTGAACGGTAGAGTTATATTTAGAACAATGTATATTGTGTGTCTCTGGCTTTTCTAGTTTAAGTATTTTCAACCAGGACTGCTTTCAAAGTTTTGAGATTTTAGTGCGGCTATTTAGTGAGTGTCCCAGAAAAGCCGAGGAAGCAGTCTTAAAATGCTGCATTAAATAGAGGATGAAAAAAAGATTGTTTATCTTCAATAAAATCTGCTTCCAATGCTATTTTAGAACTTGCTCAAGTAGTTTGTGATTGTGCAATAAATGTGTTCAATCTTTCACGTGCCACAAGATTCTTCATGATTTTTGACCCAAAACACTAGAGGCCTCCTCTGCAACTCTTCATGTGTATGTAGGTAATCATTGACTTACAACAGTTTATTTAGTGACTGTTCAAAGTTGCAACGGCACTGAAAAAAATAACTTATAATCATTTTTCACTTATGACCTTTGCCACATCCCCAGGGTCATGTGATTTACATTTGAACGCTTGACAATGCTCATGATCTCCTGACAAAGCAAAGTCAATGGGAAGCCAGCTTCATTTTACAACTGTGTGACTAATTAAACAACTACAGTGGCTCACTTAACAAATGTGGGAAGAAAAGTCGTAAAATGGGACAAGACTCACTTAACCAGTTTCTCATTTAGCAACATATATTCTGGGCTCAATTGTGGTCATAAGTCAAGGACGACCTGTACTTGAAAGCATCTCCTCCATCAAAAATAAACAACATACTAGAGATAGGAAGAAATACATATTTGGTTCATACTGGTGAATTTGATCTAATAGATTTTTAAAATGACACCTCTACCTCTCAAAAATCAGATAGCCTGAAGTAGATAGGCAGGAAAAGAAAAATACTGGCAAGATTTAGAAAATAGCAGCTTTGGCATTTGCATGCCTGATCTACCTCAACAGGTCTAGAGGGGAAAGAAATATAATTTATTATAGCTCATTTGGTTCAGCAACAATTGCTTTCTCCGAAAGGAAGAGAGAACAATATAATTGAACATAAGTGCCCTCTTGAGTGGATAAGCCTCCGACTGCCTGAGGCGAGAGCTAGTACTGATGTACTACAAGGCATTACAAGAGTGCTGGGTGCTATAGCTAGCAATTATCCTGGTATTTAACCAAATCTATCGCTCATCAGCAAAGCGTTTAGTGCAGTAGTCAGAGCGAGACAAGCTGACATGGAGCAGAGTTACTTAACTGTCCCCTGCAGCGATTATGCTGTTTCCTTTCCGCAGCTCAAGAGTCATGTCAAATTAAACAACAACACATTGACTTTTCACTTGTAGAAACATTACCAGGTGATTGACAGCTCTGGGATGCTGGGGGGGGGGGGTTNGGGGGGGGGGGGGTTGTCTCCCATCACATCAACAGAGGTTCCTTATTTGCCAGGCAGTTTGCTCTCTTTTTACTCCCTTCCCACTCACCCCTAACTAGTTTATTTTCTCATGCATGATTTTCACTCCCCTTCAGTTTGCTTCTCTCTGATGGGCTATTTTGTAATCAAGGGCTATTTTTCTGCTGAAAGAGGAACAAAAGTGAAAGTTTGAGTCCCAGAGGTGTCACTTTTCCTCATGAATCCAAATGTACAATGGCAAAAAAAAAAATCAGTATTCAAAGCTGCAACCATTAAAGAAACAGAAAACTAGCAAAGTTAAATTATTAAGAGAGATAACCATTAGTTTATTGTTCTTCTGTGTACTTTCCTACATAGCTGTAATACGATACTATCTACCCTTTGTTGATGGACATTTTTCTGGTATTTATGTAAGACAACTTTCTACTTCCATGATCACATAGACTTCAGCTGTAGCAACATTTCTCTCCACTAAGTTTCCATAAATGCTGATGGATCATAGTTTGTATCCAAACCTCCAGCAAGTCTGAGGGTTGCTGTTGAGTTGTTGAAGTGCCAAGCAAATAATTCATCTACTTTAATATAAATCTAATTTGTAGTAGCTTACATGTAATTGCGCTCTTATTTGCTATTTGTAGGTTGACACATACCCAATAGGACTACCTTAACCCCACTAAATGGTAACTGTCATTTTGCTTACAATTTTCCAAAACAATTCTCTTCTCCTGATTTGGATTATGTTGGCAAATGGTCTGACCAGTCTAAAATGTACAGAGAATTCTCAACTTACAACCAATTGCTTAGCAACTGTTCACTTACAACGAACACCCCCCCACCCCCCAAAAAAGGTGACCCAGATTTGAAGTTCCAATGGCCAGGACGCTCCCAGCAGTCACAATCAAATTTTTGGCACTTGGGAAATGGTCTGTATTTGCTATTTGCAGCATCCTGAAGCCATGTAATGTGAGTTACATCATTTTTTGTTGGAAACCAGTGTTTACTTCTGGTTTCTGGTAAAAAAAAATGTCCACGGCAGACAATGGGTTTGCTTAACAATCACTGCATTCACTTAATGACTGCCACAAAAAGATCACATGAATGGCTGAAGTCATGTGGTAACCTGCTTAAAAAACCAGCACGACTTACAACTGAAATTCCAATCAATGACGGTGATAATTCTGGTCAAAGTTTAAGACCAAAGAGAGCCATAAATACATGTACAGGTAATCCTCAACTTACAACCACAATCGGGATCAGAGTTTCTATTGCTAAGCAAAGTATTTGTTTAGTGAGTGGCACCCTATTTTACAACCTTTTGTGCCACAATTGTTAAGTGAATCATGCAATCGTGAAGTGAAACCAGCTTCCTCTGCTTGTTGGAATCCCAGTGGGAAGTTGCAAATGGCAATCACATGACCTTGGGATGCTGCAACCACCATAAATACATGCCGATTGTCAAGTGCCTGATTTTGATCATGTGACCATGGGGATGGCAGCAATGGTGGAAAGTGCAAGGCCCAGTAGTATGTCACTTTTTCAGTGCTGTTGAACCTTTGCTCACTAAATGAATGTTTGTAAGCAAAGGGCTACCTATAGTCATAATTGGCATCAGACCTACTTCTTAGAATACAAAAGAACACAGCCAATTGTTCACCGTTGGCACCACCAGCCACACTCTCACTGGACCCAGAAAGATTATGTAAGCAAGTTAATAGTGCCAACACTTTTTTCGTGGTACTACCACATTTGGCTTAAAGAGAAAGAGGTCACAAATAGAGAGGTCTAGTCATAGCAACGATCATTCTTGACTCTTGATTAATGTATCTTATCTTTTAAGTACACTGAGAGCATTTGCACCAAGACAAATTCCTTGTGTGTCCAATCAAACTTGGCCAATAAAGAATTCTATTCTATTCTATTCTATTCTTTATTCTATTCTATTCCTTTCCATTCCACTCTACGAGAACAAGTAGGGAACACTCAGAAAGGGAAGCCATTGCAACAATCATGTGACGAGTGAATTTGCTCAGCCGAAGTGCTCTCATGCATAAGGAGGTAATGGAACCGAGTGCCTCTTTCCTGTGGCTTAAAATAAATCTGTGTTTGTTGATCTACCTTCTCCCACACTCGAAGGTTAAAGCTGGAAATATTAGGAAATCTATCTTCTATATTGCTACTCTCCCTCGTTCTCTTGCCATTTTCTTTCCTTGGGTTGAGAAGACAAAGACAAAAAGTAAAATTCCACCTGCGCATAAAGGGCTGAGTTTGGCTTATATTTCACTAATCTCTGGCTTCCTACCCCATACTTAAAAGGTGTTCATTTAAAATATCATCGCTTAATAGTCTTAAGGACAGGTGAGGGAAATCAAACAGGGAAATAAGAAATGTATAGTTTTCATGATGTTGCTGGATTACAACTTCCATTCGTCATCACTTGTCATAGCACACTTGAAGGCAGAAGTTGCTTATTTTTCTATTAGAAATTCAAAACCAAAACATAATTTCCAGTGTTGGCAATTTTGGATGAAATTACATAAATCCTTGCAACTTGCTATCAAGTATATTTTGTTTTTTTTTAAAAAAGCAAGCTAGCCATCTTATCAATGCTTTTCAAAAGGATCTAAGAACGCTTCTAGGCATTCTTAGTTCCCAACATTCACGGTAAAAAAAAAAAAAAAGCTTTTCTGTCTTTCCCTCCAGTAACAAGATGAGATAGCTGTATAAATAACAACTGACAACAGTTATAAACTGAAAACTTCCATAATCAAATTTTCCTGACCATTTTCTTCTATAATGAAGAGGATAATATGATTAAGCTACCAAATGTGCCCTGCAAAATTTGCCCAATACTTTGCTCAGCAAAGTATGACAATTCAATGAGTGAATTCTTTTTTATCTGAACTTTGGTGTACAAATTATAAAGCCCACATTCCTCATGGAATGGCTACAATGATTGGAAAACAATATAAACCCCCTGTTTAAAAGTAATAGACTGAAAACTTAAGTTCTGGCAAATGATGTCACCTCATTTTATAATAACTAAGGAGATATAGGAGAAAAGATGTTTGGGATTGTAGAACAATGTATTTTTTGTTGATGGATTTTATAAGTTTATTTATGATTGCAGCTAACAAGGCTTGCCAATATTTGTTAAAACATAATTAATGAATTATCAGAAATAAGTATACAAGCAACAACAGAAAGTAGTGAAGAAAATGAGGAAAGTATAGAAATTAATATTTCAAATTACATATAAATAACCCAAGGACAACTAAATATGTATTTCTACCACTTACTTCATTCAATCATTCCTCCATCCATGCATGTATTATTCCAGCTTTATTAATGAAACACATATACATATATACCCATATATACATAATATATATATGTATATTTATAATATATATATATTTTAGTTAGTAGGTTGAATTATTTACATTAACTGATGTAGTATAGGTTGATGGGATATAAGCATATATATATATATATTATGTGTGTGTGTGTGTGTGTGTGTATGTATGTGTATATATATATATATATATATATATATATATATAAAATAAAACTTTTCAGTCTTGAGAAAACAAAAGCTATCCTCATATAACAGCCAAATTCCTACATAACTCAATTTCGACATCTCATCTGGTGTGAACTGCACTCATTCCTAGTGTAAACCCCACCGCGCTATGCAATGATATACTGTAATGTCACCTCGCAATCTGGATTTACTATAAAGGGCTTCTGACGAGTTTCAGAGCAGTAAACATTGCAGCGAGGTGTATTTCACACTGAGCTGGTTTTTATGAAGAACACTTCACCGCCCAGCCACAGCACCCAGATGATGAATGGTGAAAGATGCGTGACAAGCTTCATCATTGTTTGTAAATCTTAACTGTTCCCGCTCACTAACTCTGCAGGCAATTTTCAAAGACAGCGGCCGACAGAAGGACAGCACAGCTCTCCTGAAGGTTATTCAACTTGTATTTGGCCTAAGTGCTGCCTGTGAGGAGGTCTGCACTGAAAAATAACTTTTGGTTATCAAAATACCCAGCCTTGAAGATACTTTAATGGGAACCAACTGAAGATATCCCACCCCCAAACAAGCCTGCCAAGGGTAAGATCCAGAGCAAATGTGATTAAAAATTGTCAACCCTACTAGATAGATCAGATCAAGAAACTGCCTCCACAGGAACATTGGAACTATACTTCCAATAACAGAATCTTGCAAATCTTCTCTCTTCTTTATATCACAAGGAATCAATGGAAACTAGTCTTTTTCTTTCCTTCCTCTTAGGTTTAACATATGGTCCCTTTAAAAAACAATCTTATCCACCAGAAAACTGCAGAGATTTTAAGCCAAAAAGCTGCTTTGGGCCTATAGAGGAACTCAAAAAGCAGTTGCTTTTTCTGGGATTGCAAACTTCCCTTCCTAACACAGTCCCCAATAAAATCCCACAAAAATAAACATCTAATTTAACTTGTAGGCAAACACTTCCATATTCTAGAGTACAAAATGTTACATAGCTCTAATAACCATGTTTCCCTTTTCAATGCTATTCAAAAATTAATTACGAACAATAGCTAAGGACCCAAGAGTTAGGCAGAATACAATGCATGGCTTATAAGGAAGTAATCAGGAAGTGTCAACTAAATGATCTGCCAGAATGCAAGACAGAACATGTGAACTCCGTATCACTTCTACATATGGCTTTCTTTCATGATTATTTCCATGGTATCAACTAAACAAATCCATAATTACATTTATCTATGCTCCATTCAGAAATTGGAGGAAGGCGGGAGTGAAAGAAATAACTTGTATCTATTCAAATTTGGAATTTTGCTTCAGTTGGGCCCAAACTGCCCAGAGTTTGCCTTGAGATCCTTGGAGTGCACATATCTATCTATATCTATATATTTACAGTTGAACAGACCTAGTCTTCTTAATTACCTAATAAAATCTCCTTCTCCCCTAACATGCAGCAGCAGTAATGGAAAAATCTCTTTGATAAATTCTTTTTTTTGATGACACTGTAATACCTTAGTTCAGGGTCATAGCATTGAATTAAATTTCCTAAACCCTAGTAGGTAACCACAATCCCATGGTCCCCAAAGTTCTTGAAGCCTCACTGCAAAGCCTGTTCTTCCCTTGCCATCACACTGCTAGTTATCTGAAAGGAAGAAAGAGGAAGTGAGGGACAATTTCCGACTCTGTTTCTCAGTCCTCCTAATGTCAGAGCACAAGCTGAACATTTCCAAGGCCTTAGGAATTAGACAATTCCAGTTGGAAGCTGAGTAGGTTAGCAAGGAATCCCTGAAAATAAACCGGGGGTGACTATCTTCTCTGCCAGTTGGGCTTGTTCATGGATGAGTGGGTCTTGCTCAAGATCCCCAAAACCTTGGGCACCTCTTGTTTGGATGATGACAATTGGCTGACTAGATGGTAGATACTAAGCAACATTTGTACTGAAAGTGCAGTCATATGACTGTGGGATGCTGCAAATGTTGCTGACAGTTTTACTGCAAACCCAACATTTAATTCCTGTTTTCAGCAAAATTGGCCCAGAGCAAAGGAAAGGTTGGTTTTACAACCAACATTAAAAATAGAAATAAAATTGGGTTGGTGACCCTCTTTGCAACCATCACAACTTATGACTGTGATGGGCAATTCCATTATTAGCTGTAAGTCAAGGATTACCAGTAGTCATATTTGACCAGCTGCTGCCATCACTGATGGATTAATAGATTTGCATCTTGCTCTTACTCTAAGAATTCAAGACAGCATACAAAGCACTCCCCTTTGGTTCTTCTCCACAACAACCCTGCCAGGTAGTTTAGGATAAATAGCCCAAGTGAACTTCTGTTATGGCAGTGGACTTGAACTCGTGTCTCCGCAGCTACTTGACTTTGACTGCACTCAAGTTAAGAAGATATGATCCTGATTAATACATAGTTGAGATACAATATCTTTTTGTTTTTAAGGTTTTAATGATATGCTGAACTAATCTGAAATTACACTTTAATCTGATTTGTTGCTCTAACAAATTTCAGAATGACTATCTAAGAAGGAAGCCAGGTGATTGGCAATGGCTGAGAGCAAAAGTAAGATAACAATCAGCAATAAGGACAAACTTTCAAGCCATATAATTTTATGCTTCCTCAAGAATAGTGAAGAACAGAAAGGCAGAAAGAACTGCACAAAAAGGACCCACTGCTGTCATCCTTGATTATCAGTGAACATATAAGAAAGTCACAAAGTGTCTCAAGATTGTTGTGCTTACAGACACACTAGCTGATTTATCTGGGGCGCTTCTATTTGGTGGTAGATGTGGTGAGCAGAATCCTAGCAAAAGGCTGATACTGATTTTGGGCAACTGAAGTGAGTATTGATAGATTCTGGTGAGGGTTCAAAACAGCTGCCAGAGGACAACTGGGGCTATGGTGGATCTGAAGATCTGGGAAAGGGAGAAATGGAAGTGATATACTTAATACCCATCTCTATAACCTTAAGGAACAGAAACCTGATTGAAATATTGAATTATAGAATGCTATATTTTGTATTCAACACAATATTGCAATCTGTGATATGCGGAGGCAGCAATAAAACTGACTATCAATACAAACCAGGTTGGAATCCATAAAAGCTGAAAATATATGGTTGTCTTCAAAGTGGTAACTTCATGGATATGTCCACTTATACATTTTGGCAGCAGTATGGAAGTAGTTTATCAATGCCTTCTTCTAATTTTTTATTTTTTTTTGCATCCAGGCTGGTCTACAGCTATAAGCATGTGGAGATATCTCACCCAAAACTAAACAATCACAGCTGTTTTCACTTCTGTGCCAGACAAATTTGCCAGGACTGCCACCTATTGAGATCTTTAAGCTACAAAGTTGTTAAAAGACTTCTGACATTCATATGTGGGGCAGCAAATAAAGGGAAAATGAACAAGGGGTATCCTTCAAATCCTTATATTTTGATTTCAAAACATATATAAGGTTCCACACTTTCTACATTTTTGTTGCAATCACAGAGAAGATGAGACTTGTGTCTGCCTCTAAAATAGAAACATACACAGCATACCTGAAATGATCATTGTATTAGGAAGACGAAGTAACTGTTAGAAGGATCACCCAGAAAATGTGCCATGTGATTTTGTATTCACACTCTTCCTAAGCGTACCTGCATTCTCAGGATGGCAGGTCACCCTGCTATGGAAAAATACTTTGTCACAGCTGAAAAAAGTCTGCTTGAGCTCTGTAAATTACATCTCCCTGCTTGTCTGTTGCTGATTGATGAATTAACTTAGAGAACAATATCAGAATCTGGAGTATTGTCTGGGCAAGTAGTCAATAGTGATGGAAAACACTGAATTTTTTGCAATTTAAAAATGCACAAGGTGTACAATTCTCCTCCTTCAAATTCCTACAAACAACTTTCTCCAACTAGATGCCCTCCAGATTGGTTGGAGATCAGTTCCCAGATATACCAGTCTGCTACACAGAGGGCAAGGTGTCGAGGAGGCGGAGTAAAATACTGCTCCCCAACAATATATTTCGCAAACTATTCAAGTTGAAGAAGGATTTAGTGCTATGCCAACAGCTGCAGGCTGCAAAACCACACAGATTTTCAAGAAATCCCTAAGCACAAACATAAACCAAAACTTGGAAATATTTATTCTCTTAAGGAAGGAATAATGCTAGAGGGGAAAAAATGATTACTGTAAAATGGAAGGAAGCAACCAGGTTAAGAGTCATTCAGAAAATTTTAATAAAATGTTATTTATCTCCAATGTTACCTGCTACTACACCAAGTTCAACCACTGGCTTTTCGGTAGACTCCCCAACACCTCTTCCCTTGAAGGCTGACAAGGTACTTACCATTTGCTTTTGTTTCAGAGTAAGAAGGATTCTCCTCGAAAGTAAAAATTTGGGGAACACAAGCAGGGGCTCCAACACTTTGTCCCAAGTAAGAGCTGGAAGGATAGTAGGAATGCATCCTGTATTGGGAACTCAAGCTGTGCCGGCCTTCTGGGCTTTTCACCTGTTAAGAGAAACAGCAGAAAGATCACATCTTACAAAGTCGTGAGGAAAGAAAACCTGCATTGGACAGGGCCAGTTTTCCTCACCCTGTAAAGTATATTTTTTTGGCTTATTGCCATGCTTTCCTCCCGCTGAATTTATCCCTGGAACTCTCTGCCTGAAAATATTAGTCCTGAAATGCTTGATTACTTCCATGTTGAAAACTTCAGTGTTATCGTTCCCATCCCTGGAAAGACATTCTGAAAGCTTGAACCGGTAGCCAGGACTTCACAGAAATAAAGGCTACCCCGCCAACACTACTCATGTTTATCTTTGTGTAGTTTTTATTTTATTTTTATTGTAAGCTGCCCAGGGTTACCCTGAGGTAAAATGGGTGGCCAATAAAATTTTATAAATAAATAAAGTATCTTGTGGCTGCTCAAGTTTTTGCAGGTTTTGGATAGTGTTTCAAATGCCTCCAGCCCTTCCTTGATTGGTAATGAGGAAGAGACCAAAGTGGTATGAGGAAAAAGCTATGGCTGGAGTTCTTTCAAGTCCCTTTCAAACAATCCAGTTTCCAACTTTCACATGCGGAGACCACAATAAAAATATATTTGTTGTCTCTGGTAAAAAGGAAGTAAGGATATTATGACAGCATATTGCTCTGATTCCTACCATCATACAGTGTTCAGATTCTCAAAATGATCAACACTTTATTGCAGGGCTGTCAAGCAAGTAAATTATTTATACTCGGGCAAAGTCATTTCAGTTTGCGAGGAAATATAAGCTGTTTACAAATTTGATGTAAGAAGCTTAAAAATGCCAAGCAAAGCTTTAATTTCTAAATGAGATATCCCGTTGCAAACCTCAATCTTCTTTTAGTCAAGAAGACATTCTGGCTGCATGAAAGCAAAATATTTGCGTAACTTGGATGAATGTGTTACAGATCTTGTCCAAATCAGAAAGACTAAAAATTTCATGTTTCCAAACTGCAGAGCGCAACTACAGAATATGAACTGCAGCACAGTAAAATAGCACTCGTATATGAGTACACAAAGAAAAGGTGTACATGGGAGAACTGTGCATTTCAATGGGCATTCTTTATATGGTTGTTTTTCAGGCTTCACGTTCTGCTGAATTTTGTAAGACCAGGCAAAAGTCTCTCTCTCTCTCAGCCTCAACTATCTCGCAGGGTCATTGTTATGGGAAAAGTAGGAGGCAAAAGTATTAGGTATATTCACCACCTACTGCTTGATACATATTCGTTATTCATATATACATAATTAATAACAAATTGAGGACTACCTGTACAGGAGGTTACCAATTTACTAGAACTCTGAATCATGACCCTGGAAATTATTTTTCAACCAGGAATAAAACTGGAGAGATGCTTCTAAGGACAACCTTTTTGTATTGGGTGTTTTTTCAAGCCTGCTGTTCATGATCTTTTATTTTGTTGTGGGAAAAAGCCAATTTCATTCTGTTTTTTTGTGCACCCTCTAAAAATAATAACTGTAAAAGGATAATATAATTTCAGAATCGATAAATTGCACCACTACTCACCTGTGCTTAAAGAATTCTACTTTGTTTACCTTATGTAAACAATGACCTGTTTCCTTTTGATCCTTCTTGTGGTTTCTCCCATTTCTTACTCTTTTAAAAAAGCCAACTAATTTCCCAGGATCCAATGAATTATTACAACTATTACTAACAGTATGTGCTCCCTGCCTAGAAAGACATGGTTTATAATCTTATTATCCACACCAAGCCTGTGAACCACAGTACGACCAACAGACAGAGGCGAGCCAAAGTTCTGCAAACGATGTGTTGAATTAACCACTAGAAAAATCTATGAAGCTTTTGTTTTTGTTTTATTAAAATATTTAGAATATATATAAAACACAGTAAATCTGAACCACAAGGTTTCTTTTTTATAGAGTTTTAGTTACTCTACTTTATAACAATAATGAACTAGCCAAACATTAAAATGTTTGACCTTAGCATGATATTCATGAAACAGACCCAGATAAACACTTAATGCTGACCGTGAACTCTGTTAGCCTGACTATGAACATTCATGCTTCAATGTGCCATGTATGTTTCAAAAATACATAATTAGCCCTAGGGATAAGAGAAGAAGGCAATAAGATTTAAGAGAGAGGCACCTTAACCTTCCAATCTAAGAAATAAACACTTTCAAGGCAACTATACCAAATACATTATGACTTTTGTAACCTTCCTCTTATCTATTCTTGTTTCAAAATCAAGGCAGAGATGAGATTCAGAAAAGTTAGCTTGTACATCCAAGATATTACTAAATCCATCACTGGACACATCATGATTGGATGTTACTTCTGCTAACTATTGTTTCAACAAAGCTTCTCAAAGAAAATCAATCCATGTACAAGAATCTTGTGCCTCTTCCTGAACTAAATATATTGTTAATCGCTGATCATAGTTCCTCATATTATCCTCTCTTATGGACTGACTGCAGTAAACACCTAAGACACATTCTCTAATAAGACACCATCCAGCTATGTTGGAATGGTAAATACCAGCAAGCAAATTTGCTACAATTTGGAAGGTTTCAATATATCTTAAATGTTAAGAAAGTTTCCTGCTAAGGCAGGGTGTCAAACTGGCGTCATCACGATGGTGTCATGTGACGTATCAGGACTTTTTTCCCCTTCGCTAAACCGGGCATGAGCGTGACCAACACATGATACATTCAGCCCGCGGGTCGGGAGTTTACAAGCCTTGTTCTAAGGTAGTCTATCCCAAACCAACGCTCTTGAATTCTGCAGATTTCAACTTCCAGAATCCCAGACATATAATATGGCTGTTGGTGAGGGTCAAGAATTTGAAGACAATATATCAGGAGATTGCCCAAACTGGAGAAACTGGTCTGGGATTCAGAATTATATGGAATCATCATACAATAAGGAATATCACAACCAGTGAGCATCTTCATATCGTAATTGCTTTTAAATTTTAATTCTAAAGCCTTGAGTGACTTTTTCCATCATTAAAAGATACATAGTGCTTGCCTCCCATGGCTTCTAAGTGGAAAAGGTAATTTTCATACAAAAGGACCATCTGTATCTGTCCCGCTTTGACAGACAAACTCAATTAACCTTTGCTATTCTCTTCCAATCTACTGTTTTAGACAAAAGCAGTGATCCACAAACAATACGTTACCATCAGAATCTCAACCACTGTGACACCAAGAGATATAGTCCTATCAGCAGTATCGGAAAATAAACAACTTAGATTAGTTTCTCTAAGAAATATGGATTATATTCATGTCACACTTGAGCTGTCAGAAACATTAGGTTACTTTTAGCATAAATCTGTGTTGTACAGTGTACAATATGCAGTCTGAATGACAAACCAGAATGGATTCAAGTTGCTGATATAATTCAACTACATGTTAATATTAAATCCAATGTTTAAATTATAATTGGCTACTTTATAGATGACTAATTTAAAAACAACGCTGGCATTAACATATCTGATAACGTTCTACAGTTCTATTTCATATGCGAATATTTCATCGACACAAGGGGTTTCAAGGCAGTTTTTGAACTAGTTCAAGCGACATTCAGCAGAAATGATTCAGTTGACATGCCCTGCTTGATCATTCCCAAGTAGCTTCTTCTCTCACTTGGAAGAGTTAAGAGAAATCAAGAAAGTTCCTTCGGAGGCTTTTTTACCATTATGCTGAATAAATCAATATGAATCTTGGCTTGCATTTTTATCAATAAGCCAGAACCTTTTTTCTTCTTCTTAGCTTATGACTATCATTTATAGGGGGAAAACAATCCTGGTTTGGAAATAACGCTAAAGCCAACCATAGATGGGACCATCTGGTCTGGTTTAGCAATGTCAAGAAAAACCAAATAGGAACAACTACCGTGTTTCTCATATAATAAGGCCAGGTTTTTTTTTTTTTTTTTNATGTTGACCTTGGATGTTGGTGGGGCACTTCGTATTGGGGTCAACGCAGGCAGCACCATATCCGGGCGTGCAACAAAAGTACTTCCTAACGGCAAGCCCCTCCCCCACCATTCCCCCCCATTTCGCATGTTTTAATATAGGCCTTAATTTGGGGGGAGGGGGCTTAATTTCATTTCATGCCTATAAAACATGCTGGGACTTCCTATTGGGGGAGGCCGTATTGTTGGAGAAACAGGGTAACTAGTGCTGGTAACTACCAGCACATCTGCTCATCTGCAATGCTTTTACCCTCTCCTTGACGTTAAACTTGGGCTGTGGTCTAGCACACCATTTTTATGAAATATTCTGTGTAAGCATTATGTAAAAGACAAAGCTAGTAGAATAATTTTAATTTGATTGGAGGGATTTAGTACAAATTGTTCAAGGATCTGAAGAACTGCTACTTTTCAGGTTTACACAGAGATGTTGGGCAAACTGTGGCCTTTAAGTTCCTTTGCTGAAATCTTTGGAACCCACGCCCAAACCACGATTGCTGAAAGTGCAGCCACACACTGGTGTTAGTGCTACTTTCAAACAACACATTATTTGCTTTGGTGACTACAGTAAAGTAGTCTACAGTACAGACTACTTTTACAAACTACTTTACTGTAGTTTGGTGACTACAGTAAAGATAGTCCTGAACTTACAACAATTTGTTTAATGACCATTCAAAGTTACAACGGCATTGGAAAAAAAAGCAACTTATGATCATTTTTTTACACTTATGACCACTTCAGCATCCCTATGGTCACGTAATCAAAATTCAGATGTTTGGCACCTGACTTATATTTGACAATTGCACTGTCCCAGGATCATACAACACCCTTTTGCAACCTTCTGACAAGCTAAGTAAGAAAGCTAGATTCACTTAACAAACATGATACTAACTTAACAACTTATAAGATTCGTTGAACAATTATGGCAAGAAGAGTTGTAAAGTTGTTGTTAAGTTGTTAAGTCAATCTCTGCAATTGTTAAGTTAGTAACTCAACTGTTAAGTGAATCTGGCTTCCCCACTGACTTTCATTGTCAGGTGGTCATGTGATCCTTGGGACACTGCAACCATCATAAATACGAGTCAGTTGCCAAATGTGTGAATTTTGATCACGTGACCATGGGGATGCTGTGTAATGGCCGTTAAGTGTGAAAAACGGTCATCAGTCACTTTTTCAGTGCTGTTTTAACTTTGAACAGTCACAAAATGAACTGCTGTAAATCGAACTTTTGTAAGTCAAGGACTACCTGTATTCATAACAGCAGCTATGTCTCTATGGTTTATTCAACAAACCATGGTTTAAAATCATGACTTAACATTTCTATATACACCTCTTAAGACTAGCCTTTCCTTATGTTGGGTCTGCAGTTTTCAGAATTCACAAGATGATGGGAGACTGCTGAAGGAACAAGAGTTTTTGATCATCAGCCATATTATAAGGATTCTACAGGCTCTGTAAAAGAGCTTTGGACCAACATCAACTGCCACTAGGGATGTGGGGCCCTGAAACAGGGCCTCCCATGCAATCAACTCCTCCAATGCATGTCTATCCTCATGTTTAGCACGGGCCACCTCAATCATTTTAGGTGACTCCCATCTGAGGTGAGCTTTGAGGGTAGAGATGAATGGGAGTAACAGCTTCTTAGCTGAGGTAGCAACTACATTCAGTCATCACATTCTAAAGAGCTTAAATGATGCCTGAATTTTCTTAAATCCTTCACACACAAGTTGTTTAGGTCAACAAGCTCAAACGCCTCTTGCAATTAATAATGTAATATACCTGCTGGTACACCCAATTAATTTTTCCTTTTAGCTTTCCATGGCATATTGCCTTCCCAATTGCTGCCACAGGAAAGAAATAAGAACAGAGGCCTTAGAAAAGGAAACTGGTCGTTTGGGACATATTTTTTTTAAAATATAAAGACTTGTGTAATTCATATACAGGCAGCATCACTGTCTGAAGCCTCTGAACAGCCTTTTCCTTTATCACTATCCTTTCAAAGAAGGGGAAGCTTATAGCATCTCCAAACAGGGGTCTCCAGATTTGGCAGCTTTAAGGCTTGTGGACTTCTATGCTGGCTGGAGAACTCTGGGAGTTGAAGTCCACAAGCCTTAAAGTTGCCAAGTTTGGAGACCCCTGTTTTAAAAGGTCATCTGCCTGAGACTGGGACTCCTATTCCTGAGAATCACCTTTTTGTAAAAGGTGTTACAATTTCTCTTTGGGTTAAGTTTTGTAAAACAGCTCTTCCTAGTTGAATAGGTCCCTTAACTGAATGAAGTATCATTACTCCAAGGTTGCAGGCAAGTGGTAGACTGGAGGCTCTGTAGCCTGAAGGCCCAGGTTGTATCTCCAGGGAGAAGTGGGAAAAATTTCAGCCTGAAATATCAAAGAGCCACTGCCAATCATACTAGACAGAGGCATGGTCTGCATCAGTATATCATGTAATTTTTTCTGCTTTTCAGCCTACTATCTTTTATTTGGTAGGGTTTATATCCAAGTATTGTCCCCACTGATGCAAACCGTTTTCATAATAAATGTAAGATAATGAAGTGACATGGGGAGTCTTTATCCAGATCAACAGCAGCTCTTGTTATTCATTTATTCTGCACAAACACTATGATTTTCACACACACACACACACACACACACACACACACACACACACAGAGTTTTTATGCATTCTATAGGGTGAGCATGGTCAATGTTTAAAGGCCTGTCCCATTGGCCGACGGATGCAAACGTATGCATAAAAAGGACACAGCGGATGAGCAAATTTTCGGGGGTGGCTCCATCGTCATCTTGCTCCAGAAAGTGGTGAAAATTTGCATAAACAGAACGGAAAAGAACGGAAAAGAATGGACGTGGGTAGGATGTAGCGGGGATTTAACGGATGTTCATAGGAAGCCTAGCGGATGTATGTCGGATGCAAACCGTTTCACTTCGCATCCTTTCTATTTCTTGCTACTAACGCTGTGTAGACGTTCCGTGTGCCTTTTGTTTCCTCCCTCTTTCCGTTTTTCAGCTGCAACGGATGTGAGTTGCGAGGATGCCCACAGGATGCAGAGAGGATATAGTGGACGTTTAACGGATGATAAACGGACATAGAACGTTTGTTGCTCGGAAGTCACAGATTTACATCATACACAGCGGAAAGTTCATCCGTTCACAAAGTTTTGTGCAGCTCAAAACTTCTTGCGCGGATGAAATCGCAGTGGACGGATGCTGAAGGGATTGAGCATATGAAACACGTATGCAGTGAGTACACAACGGAGATGCATCACGTTTTCCAACAGATGGCAAGCTTTTTTTAACGTTTTACATCCTCTTTGCATCTGTTGGTGCAATGGGACATGGGCTTAACCAATGTTAAGTGGGAATTTGAACCAACATCCTCAGTTCTGGTCAAACACTCCATTCTAGTTACATTTATGTAAAAATACAAAACCAGTAACAACGAAGAATGATTCCCGAGATGTTGATAAACACAAATTCCCAATAAATTTGAAGACCGAATCTTAATTAACATATACCTATTTTGAGGAGGGAAGAACTTAAGAGGAATAAGCATGACAATTCTATGTTTGTCTGTTTTTAACACTGCTCCTCCCTAGAAGTGTCGGAGTACAAGTTCCATCATCACTAACAATTAGCAGTAATAACTGGGAATAATGGCACTTTTATCCCCCAAATCCCTGGGGAGCATCAAGTTAGGGAAGAGGTCATGTGCTTTGAACCTGTAGAACCACAGCAATTCCAGTGATTCTCAAAGAAAACTGAGAATAATCTTCATTTAGCAAACAAGGCCCCTGCCTTTCCTCATTTATACAGTACCTGCCATTGGTTTCCTGACTGGCTTGACATATATGTGGTTGGGAGGCTTCGGAGGCTGCTCTTAACCGGTGATCCTGTCAGTGGGCTTCCCATATCACCAGAGGTGGTTTCGGTGGCCACAGCCATTTGATACTGAGAATAGTTGTAGAGGTTGTTATAATAAGGATACAGGGATGGCTGGTATAAACTGCTGTAGTAGGTGGGGTCCATAACTAAGTCAGATGTGCTCTCCAGATGCCCTCTGCTGGCCAAGGAAGGAATGTCTTGAATCAGCATCCGTCCTTCTGCAGAAAGAGAAGTGGGGGAGAGAGAGAGACAGACAGAGAGAGAGAGAAAGAATAGAAGAAAGAACCAATTATTCAACAGCAGAAGCAACCTAAAAATCCTGCATTTCATCGCTCGGTGCAGTTTGGACTACAGAGTGCAATGCAAAAGAAGGAAGCAACAAGGGAACAGCACTGAAAAGATGATGGAAACAAAAGAGGAATGAGATCAAAATAAGTCATTCTCCACATATCTCTGGTGCCACAAGGAAAAAAAAATGTAATTGTCCATTCATCATTAGCGTTTCCAGTCCTCCTGCATAACTCAGTTCCAGTGCTTCCTCTGCTCCTTTTTCCTTATTTGCCATTTTTATGTCCTGCTTTTCCAACTTGAGTAGAGTCAACTGTAGTAAAATTGAGATGGATTAAGCAGATGGTCTGTCCTCATACCCCAGATTCAAAACATCATTGACGGTGGCAGAAATGGGAGGACATGTTCTTGACTTATGACCACAATTGAACCCAGAATTATATTTGTAAATAATTAAGATCTTAATCTTAAGATCTTAATTTTGTGAGAAACTAGCAAAAACATTGCAAATCACTGTGACATGAGCTTAGAATATCATGATGGGTTGTAAAGATAACCCACCCAACCTCCTGGCCATGTGCCTGTGGAGGAAGGTAGCGAACCATTTACAACAGACCATAAAGCACACATTCTGTAGTTGTCATAAATTCAAACGGTCATAAAACATATAAAGCAAGGACTACCTGTAGATATTCTTCAGTCTTCAAATTGCATTTGCACAATAGAGAAGAAACACAGAAAGAACCTATGTGAAACTTGTAAATATATCTCAAAGGACATGGCTGTGGATGATAGGAAGTTGTAGCCCAGCACATAAAGAAGGAAGCACTTACCTGTGCAAAAAGGGTTCCCCAAAAGTAGAGCTATGGAACTGAGCCATTATACATTGCTTTCCTTCCCTTAACATGTGAGAAATTTTGCCATTCTACACTCCATATCACAATCACAAGAAAGTATTAATTGCATATTCGTAAGTAATTCTGAGTCTGCACAGATGGAAATAAGGAGAAACTTTCTGACATTGAGAACAATCAACCAATGGAACAGCTTGCCCTCGGAAGTTGTGGGAGCGCCATCAGTTGAGACTTTCAAGAAGAGAGTGGACTGCCATTTGTCAGAAATGGTATAAGGTCTCCCGCTTGGGTGGGGGGTTGGACTAGATGACCTACATGGTCCCTTCCAACTCTGATTATCTGTTATCTGCTATACTATGTCTTCAATTAGATATGGCTCAGTTACTCACTGGCATCATACTATAGTTTCATTACTGAGGCAATGTAACTGCAGTACCTTCTAAAACAGGAGGAAGATATATGGATTATATCAAACAAAAAAAGTTATTTACTATTTGGGCAAAAAGAAAAAAGGATGACCACATTATGGAAAGTAATTACTACAACTACTATCCAAGACATTCTTCCATCACTGAAATGAATTAAGCTACAATTCTCAAGAGTGACACCGTCTGACCATAACTGAGAAAAACCCACACAAGCCTTTGAGAATAGTCATGGAAATTAGACTGACCACTGTATGTAAATGGACAATCCTTTCTTGCCACTGTTTGCACTCCGAGGCAGCATGCAACTAAGCTCCCAGATGATTTATTAAAATCCGAAAGCCAACCGAGAAAACAAGGTGAGGGCTACATCATCTTGCCACATGGCCTATCTTTGAATCAAGCTGTATTATCATATTAGCAATGTCATTCCTCATAAACTGTCAACAGTGAAAGCAATAATGATTTCGAAAAAAAAATGCCACACTTGGAATTAAATGGCTTCTACAATCAATAAACAAATCATTCTAAGCAACTGGTGGCTAATTCACTGGCTATTAATCAGAAAAGCACCCAATGTACATTGCAAGAAAGGGAAGGGAAAGGAAGGGAAAGGAAAGGAACAGAGAGGGGGAGGGGGAAGGAGGAAATATCATTTTCTAGAGATCCACAATGGGGCAACTTCAAGATTGCAGCATAGACACAGTTGTTTCTTGAATTTCAAAACCTAACAGGAGAGTTGCATTTAAAAAGAGAATTAATTAATTAACTTTGTATGTCACCCACCTTCCCGGTAAAGCAACTCTGGACGGCCTACAGATCATAAAAAGTTAAACAGAAAAGCAACTAAAATTTTAAAACTATGCAAATTAAAGTTTAAAAACATGCAAAAAACCAGGAACCAAGAGACAGACAGTACAGGGATGAGGTCTTATCTTGTCAACCAACTTCAGTAGTGAGCCTCAGTGGTGCAGTGGTTAAGAGTGCCGTACTGCAAGCCACTTCTGCTGACTGCAATTTGGCATTTCAGATCTCGCCAGGCTCAAGGTTGACTGAACTTTCCATCCTTCTGAGGTGGGTAAAATGAGGACCCAGATTGTTGGGGGCAATAGGCTGACTCTGTAAAGCTGCTTCGAGAGGGCTGTAAAGCACTATGAAGCGGTATATAAGTCTAAACGCTATTGCACGGTCCGTGCCAACTAGTAAAACCAAGTTTAATACCCTCCCAGAAGGCCAAAAGCACATGGGACCAGTTCTCACTTCAGTTGGTAGAGTGTTTCACAGGGTCCGGCCAAGGCAAAAAGGTTTCTCCTGGACTCTGCCTGCCAGAATTCTTTATCGGAAGGGAGTTTGTAGCAGGCCTCTTCCAGTGATGGAGAACTGGGCTTAGAATTAAGGAACTGGGCACCCTCAGCTTCCATATGAGCACTGAGGTCCCAGCTTTCCTATCAAAATCATGTTGTTTTCTTGCTTATATTTCAAGCTGCCTCATTTTGGGAAGGTGGGATATGGAGTAAAGGATTGGTACTTAGAAACCCTTCCCAAGTTCTCTGTTGGAGAGAAACTGGCTGGGCCAGGGGGAGGAGTCAAGCAGGTAATTAGTCCAGAATCCTTATGTAGGCACAAGAGGGCAGACCTTACTTCCCTTGAATGTCACTGAATCTGATCTGGTTTGGCCTCGGTGCAAACTGCCAGTCTGGGAAGATTCCTGTGAACCAGGTATAAGCAATAAAGTAGTTAATTGGAACTCTTCATATGTGGATTCGATTGTTCACACCTGACATGATCCCAAGTCAGTAAGAACTGTCTAGTAAATCGGCCTGGAGATTTACCAGTAGATTCTGATCTTCTGCATTTGCATATCTGATCCGAACAATCTTCTATTCAAAAAGGAATAGGGGCAGACCAAGATGTTTTGTTATACGAAGCCCATTGTGAAAAGAAATAATGCTGAGCCCTTTTTTTTCAGTTTAGTTAATCAGCATAGCTACAGAAACATACTGTGTTATTGTAAATAATTCCAAGAAGATGCATGAAAGTGTTTTTTCACTAAATCTAGCTATACTTCAAAATACTAAAAACTGTAAATATTGAACATAAGGCCCTATTGTATAAAGGCTGCAACTGTGGAAATTCGAAGGCAAAATAGAATTTTAAATTGTATAAAAATAGGTTTGGAGGCTCTGCATTGGTTTCCATTTTTAAAAAGGTCAGTAAAATAAAGGATTCAATTTCTAATAGTCAAGGGGAAGAATTTCTCATTGAGAGTATAGGACAGAATATATGCTACCTAAGGACTTTATAACATGGAAAACAATTGAAATATATATAATGTATGCGTATGTGCGTGTGTGTATACACATACATACATACATACATATTTCAATTGTTTTCCATGTTATAAAGTCCTTAGATAGCATCTATCCTGTCCCATACTCTCAATGAGAAACACATATCTTTTATGCCCAGATCAATATCCCATTTGATAAATATCCTTATTGATCTTTCACTTGGATAAAAGGCATCAGGAAGACAGGATATTATGAATTGTTAGCAATCATTCATTTTTGTAGAAGGTACAATACACAAACTTTGAAAGCCAACAATTATCAAGTCAGTTATGTTGCAAAACAAATGGCTCTTCCCAAAAGTACAAGATGTTCCCCAAAAAGAAGTTACTGCACTTGGCTAGCAAAGTTTTTTTCTCCAACTATCTTGGCAATATTTAAGAACTGGGGGTTGCAAGTGAATCCAAGCCAGCTTTCCTCAATTTAGCAGCCTCCAGATGTGCTGTATCACAACTTCAAGAATATCCAATCAGCGTTTCTACATTTGAAGGGCACCAAGAAGAGGAAGCAACAAAAGTGTCTCTGAACATATACATTGTGTTCTCTTTTTCATCCAGCAAATGGGAGTCTCTCCCACATAATCAAGAGCTAATTATACAGGAAGTCCTCAAGTTATGAAAGCAATTGTGACTAGGATTTTGGTTGCTATGTGATGTGGTCATAAATTGTGATGTCAAATAACCAAATTTCTTAGCGATGGCAATCCAGGTCATTGTTGGAACTCCAACACATGTAACTTATTAAACAGGAAGTGGAGGGAGTCCCAATTAAACAGCATAGGGGTGACACGGGGAGGTTAGGGAAGGGGGTTTCCAACAAGGATCTAGTTTTCTTTTTTTCTGTATGCATGTATACCTATGCAAAACATACAGCTTGTTTTGTCACAACTTTGTGAGATGGGGGAGAAGAGGGAGGGGGAGGAGAGAAAGGGAGAGGAGGGGAGGAGGCACACACAGGAGACAGGCTCAATCTCCCAATGTTCTTCAATGATTTAAGACAGACTTGAACCTGGGCCTTTCATTTTTTGTTTAACCCCATGACTGCTACACTATACTGACCCTTGGAACTAAGTGGATGTTAGCGGCAGGCTGGGAAATGCAGTTTCAGTTCTAAAGGACCACACTGGTCTTAAAAGGCCCTTTCAAATTCCTCTCTCTCTATAGCTCAATGACAATCCAGAAAAAGATCCTGGGAAAAATTCAGCTGCTTAAAAAAAATGACAGATTGTTATTATTCTTGGAATTCTTATGGCTTGCTCTCAACATTATGTGCTTCCTGCCACCTCTCTGGAAATGAATTTGAAATATTCAGTTTTAATAGTTTTAATAGCAATTGCATTTAGACTTATATACAGCTCCATTGTGACTTTACAGCCCTCTGTAAGCGATTTACAGAGTCAGCATATTGCTCCCAACAATCTGGGTCCTCGTTTTATCGACTTCAGAAGGATGGAAGGCTGAGTCAACCTTGAGCTGGTTAGGATCGAACTCCTGACAATCAGCCTAATTCTGCCTGCAATACTGTGCTACCATGGCTCTTTACATCCCATTACAATCTCTCCATACTAGGATGTGATGTAACTGCCATAGGTAACTGTTAGAAGCATGGCACCTGTTCATTAGGTTCTTATTTTTCATCACATAAATAATGTCACTATAATATCACAAGGCTAAAATATTAATGTTCATTTTATGGTATTTTTATTATTTTGTTATACCACATTACAACAAAAAGATTATATCAGAATTTTAACAATGATTTAAAGTCATCACAAACACAAAGCCATGAATTACTATAAAACTTATATGTGAATATTGGTGCTTAATAGCTTTATTTTTTGACATATGACTGCACCAGAACTCTGTTTATTATGAGCAAAAAGAGAAGAAAAAAAGATATAAATGCACCATCTAAAAGTGTATTCTTCCTTGGAAACTAAACTCCACTTCAGTATTAGAACCTTCTTCGGTCTGACAAATGATGGACGAATGCATAGAAATGACAGCAATGCATCATACAGATGATATATATGATCTTTTCCCATAAAAAGTAGAAGGTCCAAAACATTATTTCTACTCTAAGCCCTTCGTGGGGAAATATCCAGGGAGAATTTAGAACAATATATAGAATAGACTAGACAAAACCTTCCAGCAAACCCATCAACCTTAATAACCCAATGGTTGTGTAATCTATTTCTGGACGAAATCAGGCCTATGATTTGAAAGCCGATCCCCAAAAATCTATGCTAGCTTTTTCTGCCAAATTTTAATTTGCCTGCTAATCTGTTTTGATGTCCAAATATTTTCTCATTTGTGATCTAAGGAAGAGTCAGCAAATCTTCTTTTGGGGTGGACTTTCTCTCTGGAAGTTCACTGCAATAGAGAAGAACCAATTCACCATTAATTTAGAAAATTCCATTCCTTTAAAAAATGCCACACAAAGAGAAACGAGGAAATCTTTCTGACATGCACTCTTGAGTTGTTTGAATAGTTAATAGTGGCCAAGTGTAGTTCATTTAAACTGACCATCTACTTCAGGGCTCTGCAAACTTGGCAACTTTTAAGACTTGTGGACTTCAACTCCCAGAAATCTCCAGCCAGCTATCCACAATCTATGCTGGCTGGAGAATTCTGGAAGTTGAAGTCTACAAGTCTTAAAGTTGCCAAGTTTGAAGACCTCTGATTTACTGAGTGCTGGTCTACTGTTTGATCTAATATGAGAACTGGTTCATCTTCTTCAGATTCAGAGATGCCAAAGGGAATTTTTATGTGTACTGAAACAATCCAGCTGATTCCATTACACTTTCCCCCTGAAAGTGGAACACACACACAAACACACAAACAAGTCAAGGTGAGAACATAACCAATATATCTCCCTCCAATTTTTTTTCCCACAACCACGCTGTGAGGCTGGGTAGGGCTGAGAATGAGTAACTGGACCAAGATCACTCACCTGGCTTTCATGACTAAGTCAGAACTAGAACTCCCAGTCTCCCTGTTTCTAGCTTGGTGGTTTAACAAGGTTAAGTTAGGGCATCCTAATGCCTACTGTGTGGGTGTTCTATGGTTTTTGATGGGTTGTAATAGACCTCTTCTTCTAATTTACATGCTTTGAAGTATTTTATTTGTTTAATCTCAGTTCCTTGAGAGTGATGCAGGACAACCACAGACTATAGCAGGGGTCCCCAAACTTGGCAACTTTAAGACTTGTGCACTTCAACTCCCAGAATTCTGAGAGTTGAAGTCCACAAGTCTTAAAGTTGCCAAGTTTGGAGATCTCTGGACTATAGCTATTGTCTACACAGGGATGGAGAGAAAATTGCATGAATGCACTAATGATCATTCAAAGACATAAGACATTCTTCTTCATCAATGTGATCCATTAGGTGTCTAGCTATCTAACATCTTCAAGTGATGGAGCAACTGGCTAACCACAAAGGCAACACAATCCATCCAGGTGCAACTTCTGATCAAGCCCTTGTACCCAATTAATGCTTTACAAAGACACATGGTTCAAGAGGCAGCTTTACAAATGTCAGGTAATGGAATGTGCTAAAGAGAGGCAGTGAATGAAGAGTGAGCCCCACCAGCAACAATGGCAGAGGGAAGGTTTGACAACAATAAAAAGATTTTCTCAATCATCCAGAGTTTTATATGCTGCAAGGAGACCATAAGATGTTAAGACAAAAAAGATATAAGCATTTGCAGTAGGTAAACAGAGGAGGAAACTCTCTTCCTGGTTCTTCCAAGCACCACAAACACAAAATGTCAAATGTTTATGGACCACACAGTAAGTGGCAAAACCAGAAGTAGAGTTCAGCTTTTGGCTGAATGAACAAAGTCAACTGGTGAGTCATCACCATCATCATGACTAAATTCCATTTTGGTGGCTTGACTCCAGAAGTACTCTGGGCACCAAAATTGAACAAATAAAATAAGCCTGAGGTATAGGAGAATAGTTACTGTGCTGAGGTCTGTCTGCTGTTCAGTATAGAAAAAAATAGCATTTTATAGTGTTGCTCAACACAGAAAACTAGAGTTAGAACATACTGAATGGATGATTCATTGTAGAACCTCTACTGGAGGACCTCCAGCAAAGATCACCACCCTCTCTCTAGATTACAATACTGTCAGAACCCCTGCCAAAACCTACTACTCACTAACTTGAAACCATTAAATTTAATCTTGCCCTCTGGGGCAAGAGAGAGGAAGCGTTTCTCCCTTCCATACAAACTGTGTCTACAAGGTCAAACATACTTAGTTGACTGGGGAACTCAAGAGAGGAGGATGCTGCACTAAAGGAGTTCCTGATGCCAGTGTATGTCTTCCTCTTTGGTGTACAGGTACTCCTCGACTTATAACCATTCATTTAGCAACTGTTTCAAAGCTACAGCAGCACTGATAAAAGTGACGTACAAAAACTGGGATTTACATCAAAGCATCCCCACGGTCACCGTGAACAAAATTAAGGCATTTGGCAACCAGCATGTATTTATGAGGGTTGAAGTATCCCAAGGTCATATAATTGCCATTTCTGACCTTCCCAGCTGGCTTCTGACAAGCAAATTCAATGGGGAAAGCCTGATTTAACAACTGCATGATTCATTAACAACTGAGACGAGTTGCTTAACAACCATGGCAAAAAAGTTGTAAAATCAGGCGCAAGTCGCTTAACTACCATCTCGCTTAGCAATGAAAATTCTGGTCTCCTTTGTGCTCCTTAAGTTGAGGCGACCTTGTATCTAGGAATGTGATGAATACACTTAAGACAGAAATCCCAGAGTTTAGATTCCCCACGCTGAGCTTATTAGACATCACAGTGTGCTAAAAAGTTTAAAAGTCTGTTTACTGCATGTTGGGGTTTACGGCTAATGTTTTTACAGTCTGCCTACACAGTCTTAAAAGCACAATAAAAACTATTTTTCAGGCAAAGCCACTGGCCATCTTTCATTTTCTTTCTTTCATTTTTTTTTAATGTTGCGCTATCTCTTAACTGGAAGTAATTATTCACACATCCAAAACTTCTTTTCTGATCACAAAAGAAGTTTAGATCCCGACTCAGCAGTTTCCAGCCCACACCCCCCCACCCCTCCCCTCGGCTGAACGCATCCTCCCTTCCTCATTAACAGACCTGGCTTTAAGGCTGCGTTTGAGGTCGAACAAGAGCCTTGAATGAGAGTGGTGTGAAATCACTCCCTAAAGCCATAATCAGGAACCAGTGGAACAATGTGTTTCTCCCACCAGACCTCTCATGACAGAGCAAAAAAAAAATTTTTTGCCGTCCCTTGTTGCTGGCCAGCTTTTCTCAGCCATCAAGGTTGTTTTTGGAAGAGAGTGAGAAAGAGCACAAACAGGAGCCAGAAGTTTTACCTGTTTTTTTTTTTTTAAATGGCTTCAAACAAACAAAACAAACGAAAAGATTCTCCTTGCAACTTGCATTGTTTCGGGGCTGAACTTGTAGTTTGCCATAAAGTTAATGTGCAATGCCATATTCATTTCAGTTAGGGCCGTGAGGTGGTTGTTGTTTTTTTTTGCCACCCCCCAAAAAGAGCCATTATCCGTAATTACCCATCTCCCAAGTATAATTATTTCTCCTCCACTGCCTTCCAGCCTTCCAGGATTTGATGCAGTTACAGCTCACTGCCTTATGTGATCAAGGAGGGTTTCCTGACCTTTATTTAGAGTTCCCCTCTCCACACGCAGAGACAGGGCAGTGCTTAGGTGTCCCCATGGAGTATGTGTGAATAGAAATGTTCCTAATACCCACTGTCAAAACATTTAGCAGGGGCACAGCGCTTGACAGATCAAAAGGGCTTCAATGTTTTCAGGCTTCCTTTGCCCGTAGGATCCTTAGGGGTCTTTTTATTAGATCAGGGCTCCCCAAACTTGGCAACTTTAAGACTTATGGACTTCAATTCCCAGAATTCTGGGAGTTGAAGTCCACAAGTCTTAANGCTCCCCAAACTTGGCAACTTTAAGACTTATGGACTTCAATTCCCAGAATTCTGGGAGTTGAAGTCCACAAGTCTTAAACGTTGCCAAGTTTGGAGACCTCTCTTTAAAGAGAGACAGACTATAACGGATGGTTGAAATGAGATACGAATAGTCCTCAATTTGCAAGCATTCACTTAGTGCCGTGATGGCAAACCTATGACATGAGTGCCAGAAGTGGCATGCAGAGCCATCTCTGCCAGCACGTGAGTCATCACCCCAGCTCAGTTCCACTCACATGCATGCACGCCTCCCGCCAGCCAGCTGATTTTTGGGTATCTGCTGTGCAAGCACGGGACGCATGCACAGGGAGGGAGGACCCACTGGGGGTGGGTCACGCATGCATTGTATTGTACATGCACACATTTTCAACACACGATGACAAAAAGGTTATCCATCACTGACTTAATGGCTGTTCCAAGTTACAAAACACTAAGAAAGTGACTCACAACTGGTCCTCGTGCTTACAACCATTGCAACGGTCATAAGATCAAACTTCAGGCCTTGGCAACTGTCATGGATTTACTGTGGTTTCTGCTTCCCAGGCTCGTGGGATCAACTGCTGCAACTTTCCTGGCCAGCTTCCAATAAGCAGTCAATATTAGAAGCCGGATTTGCTTAACAACCGCATGATTCACTTAACAACTGCGGTGAGTCACTTAACCACAAAAGATAATAAAATCAAGCACAACATACTTAAACCACCACCTCACTTAATGAGGGAAATTGTGATCACAATTGTGGTTGTAAATCAAAGACTCCTGTACGTAGTGTTTATAGAATACAGAAATATGTGTTCTGCACGGGATTCTGCCCAGCTTATAAATATATCTTCCACAAACAAATCAGCCACATTAATAACAAATGAACAAAATGTAGGAAAAACTTATTGGGAGTCTGCAACATACAATTGTTCTTTTGGTGACTGTTCAAAGTTACAACAGCACTGAAAATAGTGACTGATGACAGTCTTGTTCACACTTACCACTGTGGCAGCATCCCCATGGCCACAGTGATCAAAATTCAGGAGTTTGGCAACTGACCCATATTTGTGACAGCTGCAGTGCCCCAGGGAGTCATGTGATCTCCCTTTGTGACCTTCTGACAAGCAAAGTCAGTGGGGAAGCCAGATTTACTTAAGAATAGTGTTACTAACGCTACTGTAACACTGTAGTGGTTCACTTAACACCTGGGGCAAGAAAGGTCATAAAATGGGGCAAAATTCACTTAACAAATGTCTCCCTTAGCAAGAGAAATTTTGGACTCAATTCATGACATCGACTACCTCAATTCTCCTAGTGCTACTGGTGGAAAATTATTGTCCTCAGACTTTAGTATTAAGACTAGGATTTCAAAAACATCATCATTTTTAAAATGATAAAATTGTATTTATTCATTTGATTTCTATAGCTGCCCATCTCAGCAAATGACTCTGACAATGTCACAAACAGCCAGAGTAGAGTACCTTATATCAAGGAAGGCAGCACTGAATGAGCCTACAACAATTTAAAAAGTGCTCTTGGCTAGAAACTTTAGAAAGATTACATAAAACGTCTCCATAACAAATGAAATGAGTGAAAGTAAAACCAGTGGCACACTTCCACATTTATAAACACACAATCTTGAATAAATATTTAAAAGATTTCTTTAGAGCAGTGGTCGTCAATTGGTGGGCCAGGGACCTCTGGTGGTCCGCAAAAAATGTCCCCCCTAAAGCACTCCCCCCAAAGCAATTAATCCAGGCTGCCCAGGAAGGCATGGCCTGTCCAACCGCTGATCCCCACCCTTTGGCCAAACGCAAACCTTACCTTGAGTAGAGCCACGTGAGCTAGAACTGGAAGGTAAGACCAACTACAGGGAAGGAAAATCCGCCCCGGGGTGGCTTGCTGATGTTGGTGAGAAAGTTGGTTCCCATATTCCAGTCCATAGCAGGCCGGTGCATCCAGGTGGAAGAGCTCTGGAATATGGGACTGACTTTCCCACCAATATCAGCAAGCCCGATCAGTCAAAATTTGTTCTCTGGGATTTAAAATTATGAGTTTGCTGGTCCCTGAGTTTCAAAAGGTTGACCACCCCTATTTTAGAGGAAGGCCTGATTATATTGGTGGAAAAAAATAGTTTTTTCTTTCCTCCTTCCCAGTTTTGTTAAGATTCACTCTGGCTGTGCCAGTAGCCATTGTAATCCCCCTCATGTAGAGCAGGTCAATTTGCATCTTCAGCTCTGGAAGCAATAAACCACTGTGGGTAACTATGGCCCCTTTGCAACTTGTAGACTTCGACTCCCAGAATTCCTAGCCAGCATCTCAACATCCAGGTAAACAGATACACCTAGCTGCCTAATGCAAATGCATCTCTTTGAGGGAGATGAGCGGTTTAGAAATATGAAATATAAACAAATAAATACACCACAAGGAAGAAACTTTAATTATCCCACTTTGGCTTTCTTTGATAAAGTTGGAAGGCATAGGAAAATGGTCCCAGGCATGTTATTATAGCCCATATTAATAAAGAGAGTTCTATTTTTTCTTTAGTATATTTTCTGACCAGGCCTATTTCAAAGAGCTATCAATGGGAAACCGAAAAGGTAAGAGTGATAACAAGTAGCATATATAATATCACTGCCCAGTTTCCACAGTTGTGTCCTGCTCATTCCTTCCACATCTTTCCCATTGCTCTCAGGAAGGAACCTGGAAAAGAGTTTGTTTTAAAACAAGTCACTGTGTTTTTAAAGGAGAATCAGCGGTGGATGCTACCGGTTCTGCCCGGTTCTAAAGAACTGGTAGCATTGAAGAGTAGCAGACACCAAACCGGTTCTGTTTTTGCTGCTCTTTGGCCCACCCATCTGCCCTAGCTCTTACCTGTCCTTTATTTCCTGCTTTTTCAACCTCAGCTGCTTTGTTAAAAAGAAAAAGGCTTTTCAAATGCTGCGCACCTGCGCGCAGCGCTTTTCAGCTGTCTGGGCGGCAAAGCCTAAAGGCTAGGTCCCACTGGGTGATGGATGCAAAACGTATGCAAAAAGGACACAGCAGACGAGCAAAATTTCGGGGGTGGCTCCATCCGTTGTTATCCGCATGCAAAAAGTGCCAAAGATTTGCATAAACAGAAGGAAAAGAACGGAAGGAACAGGACGGGTAGTAGCGTATGGAGGATGTTAGCGGATGTTCGTAGGAAGCCTAGCTGATGACAGGGATGGAAGCTGATCACACTTATCGAAGGGCTCCGGGGGAAATTGCCGAAGCGGCACGCATAGGCGGAAGGAGGGGATGCGTGCGATAGAACATCCGATATCATCAGCATCGCCTATATAGGATGCATAGCGGATTATATGGATGCAAGCGTTCACTGGGGCATTGGGGGAGTAATGAATTGTGGTCAGCTCGCCGGATTACAGGATGCAAGCTCGCAAGCAGTCAGCATTAGAAGGAAAGACGTGCTGCACAGACATCTTTCGAATACACATGGTTCGTCGTCAGGAAGAAGAGAAAAGCCTGGTGCTTCTACTGCAGCCTGGCAAGAAGGACAGAACCACGCATCCCACCCCTGGCACTGGACTCTGAGTTGCTGGTGCTTCTCCTGCTTGGTGCTTCTCTCTGTGCTGCTGTGGTGGACCAGCCCAAGGCCCACAAAGCCTGCTGCTTCAAGCCCTGAAGGCCGTGCTGTTCAAGCCACCTGCCAGAGGGGAGGAAGAGGCAAGGGAAGGAGAAGGGAGAACAAGGAAACATTACACGCCTTTCCGAGGACGCATGAGGAGGAGGTCCTGGATGTGGGAGGGAGAAAAGTATGTGGGAAAGGGGCCACAGACTATCACATACACCACAAAAAAGCAGGCGCTTGGAGAGACAGGCAGAAAGCCTGGGCTAAACACCTCAGAACTACTTCCTGGGATGGTGGGAAGCGCATGCACACCTGGTATGGCAAGCTAACCTCAAGAAATTGGCAGCGGCTGTCCAAGCTCACTGACCGGGAGATTGTACGGTCATGGCAGTGAGCTTCCTGGAGGGGGTTGGGGTCCGCGCACGGAGGAGAAGCCCCTCTGACAACCCTCTCCCTCAGAGAGCACAGACCGCCGTCATGCTTCCAGCCAGGAGATAGCTACCATGTCAGGCAGGTGTCTTCAGAGGGCCCAAGGAGAGACCCCGCACCCTAGCTGCACTCCCATGCCAGAGACGTGGAGCGATCCATCATAAAATGGTAGGAAGAAGCGGCAGCCACCAGAGACAAACCCACACCCCCCAGACTCCACCTCGCAAGAAAGCAGGCAGAGAGGCAGCCGCAACAACCCTACGTGAGCAGACACCTCATGACAATGCCCGAGCCCAGTTCCAGGTGATGAAGGAGAAGAATCACAGCAACTTCTGCACACCTCAGGCCAGCTTGAACCTGCTCCGACCCAGTCCAGGTTCTGCTCGCCTCCACCCAGGCGACTGTACAAGCCCTTCACGGATTTCAACAGCCCTCCACCTACCAGGCTACGCAGTACCAGAGACTTTTCCAAAGCAGAGGCAGACTTCCAGTCAGGCGCAGGTTCATTCGCGCCAATGACGCTCACCTCGCCCAGCTGCAGGACCAGACCAGCACACTACAACTCCCTCTTCCTCACCCAATCAAGCCATAGCCCGTTCATCGGACAATATTGTCATCAGTCTTTGGGCTGACATCCCAGGTCTTTGATGCAAGGGCCTCTCATCCACGGGACTGATCAGCTCCTGAGGCTTCCTCGACACACATGCCCTGTTGTAACTCTCGGCGGCCAAAGCACCGCAAATGGTGCCTCAGACATTCATCCAGCCACAGCACAGTCCATGGGCCGCTTGACAGCTGAGACCATGGACATGCTTTCAGAGTGACTGAGAATATCAAAGACTGGAGTTTGTTACTCTGTTCACTTTTCTTTGCATTAAGACCTTTTCTTGGTCATTTTGCTTTTTAATAAAGTCATCAGTTTACTAAGACAGTTAATTACTAAAGGTATCTTTGTTTCACCACACTGGGTTCATTTTTTTACTTTAAATAAAGTGTTTGTGAAAACTTGAATAAAAGGGGTTTAAGGCCTTTGCATGCTTGTGGGTATGGGTAGAAATAGTTGTGGATGGTTAAGGAATTAGCTGTGGGATAGGTAAGGGATAGTTTGTGATGGGTAGATGTGGTAGGTATGGGTGAGGATAGTTGTGGATAGTTAAGGATAAGCTGTGGATAGATAAACCTCCAGTGCAGCATAGTGGGATGTATGGTCCAACCCCAGGCTGCACTCGTATGGCCTTTTTTATCAATAAAATTTATTCATTGATCACACATTTCAAATAAACAAATCTTTTATTAATGACCTATTCATTGGTAGGGCACTAACTACATGGGCCAATTTATCAGTGTTAGTGAGACGGCTGGAAGGAAGCCAATCCATTACCCATACTATCCTCTGTTTCTTGCCACTCACTGCTCCAGCTGGGCAGTTTGGACACGTGTTTTAGGAGGTTGCGCTGGGCTTCTTCCTTACGTGAAGCTCTTTTGGGGCTTGGGCCACCATCAAGTGTCTATCAGGTTTCATCCTTGCCTCAGTTCACCAGGCTCCATGTCCATTCTTGTTGAATGGTCCACAAGCTGTTACTGCAACACTGGGTAGCGGGTGCGCAATGAGATTGTGCAGGATGCAGCAAGCTTCACGATGGCTTCTCAAGTCCTGTGGTGATGCTGCATGGTGGTGAGAAGTACCGACTGGAACTGTTGGCTAGGATGCCAAAGGCGTTCTTCACCACCCGTCTTGGGCCTGGACAAGCCTGTAGTGAAGATATCTCTTCACGGGGAGGTGATCTTGAACTGTAGGCTTTCAATGAGTAGGTTTCTGAGGGAGAAGGCGTTCATCACTCTATGAAGCTAGGCAACTCTTGTAGTGTCATTGGGTAGCGGGGTCTGGATCTGGAAAACCCATGATGAGATTGCGTTCCGGCCCATCTTGAGGGTCACTGGCGTTGTATACCTGGGCTATTTGAAGCTGGACGCGTTGCTGAAGCATCGATTGGTATCGGTAGTCAGCATCAACATGGAAAGAGGATGAAATGCTGAAGAGGCCCTTGGTAGTTTGAAATTTAATTGCCCTCAGTTGGGGGTTGGAGCTTTGCAGGCACGTGCTTCACATTCTATGGGCTCAAGGTGTGGGGAAATTCACCTCTGATACACTCTTCCTTGCAACTTTCTCCAAGCTTTTCAGTGGTGGGACTGACGGAGCTCTCCACGTATATTCTTCGTGATGGCCTGGCCACACTTTTCGACCGCAATGGCTGAATGGTGTTGTTGTGGCACCTCCAGGCATACTGGCATGTTTCATGTAATGTGGTTCAGAGTCCAGGTGCCGCAGAGTCAGTGCCACCTTCAGTCAAGGTACGTTGGGAACGGGAAGTAGTGGTGGGGTTTGGGCTTGGTCAACCTGGGTTCTCAGACGACTCTTACAATTTCATCAAACATGTGGGTGGTAGCATCCTCATAGAAGTGCTGGAATGCACGAGTGTCTTCATTTCCTTCATCAGCTCACCATCACTTGTATACGTCAAACCACTCTTTCTCCGACTCAATTCGTCGGCACCCACACAGCTCTGAACGTCTCCTTCTTTCTCCTGGCTCCACGGGGCGGCTGGCCCTTGAAGAACCTCCAAATGATAGAATCAGGTGATTTCCTCCCCTTTTTATAGAAATAAATACGGTTTCCTCTAGGTGCCTTCCACTACTCTAGGCTAACTCCACGACTCCTAAATATTCGAGATACGGTCCATACACAAATGTTTTGGTCCGTTTAATGCTTTATTACGAGATGCATTGCTTAACATCCTTTATTTCCGTGCTACTAACGCTGTGTGGACGTTCCATGTACTTTTGTTTCCTCCCTCTTTCCCGGTTTTCAGCTGCAGCGGATGTGAGTTGCGAGGATGTCCAGAGGATGCCGAGAGGATACAGCGGACGTTTAATAGATAACGGACATAGAACGTTTGTTGCCATATGTGTCGCGGATGTACATCGTACACAGCGGAAAGTTCATCTGCTCAAAAAGTTTTGTGCAGCTCAAAACTTCTTGCGCGGATGAAATCTCAATGGACGGATGCTCGATGGATAGAGCGTATGAAACACATATGCAGTGAATACACAACGGATGTATCATGTTTTCCAACGGATAGCAAGCTTTTTTGTCCGTTTTACATCCTCTTGCATCCGTTGGTGCAGTGGGACATGGGCTTAAGGTTATTTTACACACGTGCACAGTGCACAAAACGAACTGGTAGTAACATGGCTGAATCCCACCCCTGAGGAGAATGACATTCCTTGGTAAGATGGATTGGGAAGACCATTATCCTGAAAAGGGGGAAATGAATGAATGAATGAAAAAACGAATCTAAAATAAAAGAAATGAAAAGATATGGAAAAAATCATTTGCAAACAAAAAAAGGTAATTTCTTCTAAGAAAAAAGCTAATTTCTTCTAATAGGGATAATTCTAAAAAGATCAATTAAATAGTATATACTAATAATTATATAAATAGTAATAAAAAAAGAAGATTGAGGAAATTGAACTTTCTATCCGACAATATCTTTTCAAGAAACTCCTCATCTCTTATATCCTCTTATTTAACAGAAAATATACTAGTAGAATTTTATACAGCTGTTTAGCAAGTCAACTTTCATGTCTCTTACTAATTTAACTAAAAAAGAAAACACTTTTTTGAGAAGGAGCTTAAACATTTGGCACTTCTTGAGACATAACTTAAATAACTTATAATGTCTACCAGAACAAATTTATTCATAAAAAGGATTTATATCTTTAAATGTGTAATTTGATTTAAATTATGTACTAATACAAGAAGGTGTTAATACAATAAAGCCCATTATAGGGATACTCACAAATAATCTCTATAATCTCTGAGTTTACTCTCTAGTAACTTTAAGAAATTAAATAAAATAATAATAAATTAATTAAATATAATTACGCTAATAATTCCATTGTTTTCATTAACTTACAATAAATGGAATGATAATTCCCTTCCATGTAAACTTTCCCTGTTTGCCACAGTTGAGTTTATGTAATTAGAATGATACATGTCAAATAACTTCAAAGAAGTTAAGATATATTAGATTTTTTTTCCAAATTTCTTTAATCCTTGCCACAATGCATATAATTGGGTACCATGGCATTGTGAAAATTTTGTGAAAAAAATTTTGTGAAAAAAATCAGTAGTTATATTGCAGCTGTGAAACAGAAACTGCCTTTAATCATAAAAAATAAATTATAAAAACTAAACATAGAGAAGGGAAAATTATGTTAGCAGTCATAGAAGCTAAACAGAAAGGGGCCCACTGAATCTACAAATAGATTCCCATTGCCTCTTTCTCTTTGTGAATCACTTCTATCTGACTTGATTATTATTTATAGGCTATGTTACAGGTGTTTACATTTCCTTGTTTTATTCTCCCTTGTTTAGTCTTATAGACAGGGATGTCCAACCTTGGAAACTTTCAGACTTATGGACTTCATCTCCCACAATTCCCGAGGGAGCATGGAAGGAAATCCTGGGAGGCGATGTCCACAAAAGTTCCCAAGGTTGGACATCCCTGTTATAGACCATAAATCTGATGGCCCAAAATATGGAAATATATTTTTAACTGAGCTCTAAACTTCTACCACATGGAAAAAAGGTAAGGGTTAGCACAATTAAGGCTGGACTATATTTATATTCTCTATTTCTCTGTAGGAAAACTATGTGGTATCTACAATTTTGCAATTTAATTATTTTCCTATTGGATAATTTTTTTAAAAAAGCTGTTCAATATTCCAAAGGTCAAATAAGCCTTTGCTAACTGTATATAAATATTGCTTACTGTAGCTATACACAGTGCATGGGCCTCATCCTATTGATGTCTATATTTAGCTGCATGCTCCTTACTTGATATTTCTAACTCCAGCACTCTTGATCCTCAAACAAAAATGATTACTGAGGCATTCTGATACTGCTAAAACTATCCACTGAACTCGAGGATATGTACAAAAAGCTTCAAATCGGAACAGTACTATTGTTGTAAATATTATCAAGCATTCGTGTAAGGCCTATCTGCACAAGGGAAGGAAGGCAGCTTTGGGGGCAGGCAGTGGCTTTATCAGGAAAGACGTCAATGCCTAGTGTCATGTGATTCTCAAGGATGATTTTCTTTTTTGTTTCTTTTTGGTCAGAAAAAACATTTGGCTCTGTTTTAAACACAGTGAAAGGATCATAGTATTTTTCCACACTATTGAAAAGTTGGCAGAGTTGCCAAACGGCAGACATTAATACTAGAGATTGATCCACCCGATTACATTGTAGACAATAGTGTACTATATTGATCAACTGCATTGATTTATATTCTTGTGGACAGGTTCTTCCATTGTTATACAACCAGGCATTCCAAATTATTCATTGCATTAAAAATTACAGCAGGAAGTCGTTGAAAGGCATTCAAAATTAACATTTAATTCACAGTTTGTGCACTGTGGCTCACGGTCTGATACACTTCTTCAAGGGATTAAAAATGTTATGTTTTTAAAAATGTAAAGAAGATTACAACTAACTGGCAGTTCATAGGCATATTTCACTTAGTATTAAATGATATTCAGTAAAATAACCAAACCCAATCCAAAATTAGATTTGTACTAAGAAAGCAGTGGCCTTAGCTAAATGGCCATTTCCAGAGATGGGTAGGGGCTCTACCCTGAACATTTCATTAATCTTAGTGTCACTGGAAAATGGGTACCCAGAGAAACTGAGAGCTTGAGAGCTATATTAAGAACACATTCATGGTTTTAAACCCTTAAATTAGTGTAAGGCAACAAGAATTCACATGGCTCCCTGCATCAATGCTCAACTTCCATGGAATGTGTGAAGCTGATATTTCTTTATTTTTTGTAATGTGGGAGCTCAGGGCCATGGTGAGTTTTCATTCTTAGATGAAACTGGAATGATTCTTCCTCTTTTCTGAAGTAGAATTTAGAACAAAAAGTAAATGCCTTAAAATTGAGGTTAAAGCTTCCAATTTAGCACTCAAAATCCTGCAAAATGCAAAGAAATGTAAGCCAGATATTATGGCAACCTAGTCTAATGACTCCATGAAAACATCAGCAACAACCTTTTCAATCCCTAGAGTCTATATATGAAGCATGGTTTTCTGTACTAACAACGTTACACTTCTCTGCATTAAAAATTACACAGCATTAAGGAATTAAGAAATTTCTGCATTAGGACATAAAGCTCATTTAAGTTCTTCTTACAATGAAAGTCATAGTTATGAACATCTAATCTCTAATTAGCAGTATCTACTGTTGGAAGTTTGGAGCACTGTAGCTGAAATAACTTGAATAATTTACATCCAAGTCATAAAACTTACGAATTGAGGAGGAAGTGTTCTCTGAGATTATACTGGTACTGCTCTCACTTTATCTTGGGGACAAGTCAAGGGCAGCTTTTCATAGACCAACATGTATAATCTGCTTGAAAAACGTGGTTCTATTTAAGACAACAAATTTGACACAAGATGCAGAGCACACCTGAAGACCTGCATTAATTTGGAAACAGAGGCTGTAGTTTCTTGCAAGTGATGGCCAACAGGATTGCCTTTTTCAAAAGGGAGTAGTTCCAATCCCATGGGTTGTGTTCCAAAACACAGAGTTAGAAAGAATTCCAAGCACATGCAAATGGAAAGTTTTCCCCAGCCTAGTCTCTTGCAGATCTCAGTAATTGGAAATTTAGAGAGTTGCAATCTAACACATCTGAGTGAACCAGATTGAGGAATGCTAACAGAACAAACAGAGTTGGAAAGGATCTTGGAGGTCTTCTAATCCAATCCCCTGCACTCAAGCAGAAGACCGTATATAATTTCAGACAAATGGCTATCCAATCTCTTCTTAAAACATCTAGTGACGGAGCACCCACAACTTTTTAAGGCAAGCCATTCCACTGATTTCTGTTGGGAAATTTCTCCTTGTTTCTAAGTTAGTTCTCTTCTTGATTAGCTTCTATCCATTGCTTCTGGTCCTGTCTTCAGGTGCTCTAGAGAATAGATTGATCCCCTTTTCTCTGTGGCAGCTTCTTAAATATTGGGACACTGTGATCAGGTCATCCCTTGTTCTTCTTTTCATTAAACCAGACATAACTCAATTCCTGCAACTGTTCTTCATGTGTTTTAGCTTCCAGTCTCCTAATCATCTTAGAATAGAATAGAATAGAATAGAATAGAATAGAATAGAACAGAACACTTTATTGGCCAAGTGTGATTGGACCACACCAAGGAATTTGGTCTTGGTATAAATACTCTCGGTACACATAAGAAAAAGTACTTAGTTAATAGAATCAAGAATCATACGACAACACTTATAATGATAGTCATAGGGTAAACCAACAATCAAATAATACTAGAACAGTATGATGATAAATACTATATAAAATTTTATAATCAGTATGATTTACATTATATATAACAGTATGATTTATATATATAAATCGTAAGGATACAAGCAACAAAGTTCACTCTACAAATCACAATGGGAGGGAATTGGGTGATAAGGAGTGAATGAGAAGATTAAAAGTAATAGTAGTGCACATTTGTAAATGTTAACAGTGTTGAAGGGAATTATTTGTTTTAGCAGAGTGATGGCTTTCGGACACAAACTGTTTTGGTGTCTATTGTTCTGGTGTTCAGGGCATCTTATAGGTTGTTTTGAGGAAAAGACTTTAAACAGTTTTATGTCCGGGATGTGAGGGGGTCTGTTAAATATTTCACAGCCCTTTTTTTGGATTGGTTGCATATACAGGTCTTAATGGAAGGCAGGTTTGGAGTTATGTTTTTTTATTCTGCATCCTAATTCGCTCTGAAAGTCTGTTGTCTGTCTGTTGGGTTGCAGACCCAAACCAGACAAGTTTATAGGAAGGTGCAGATGAAACAGGACCAATAATTCCTCTGTAGAACTGGACCAGCAGCTTCTTGGGCAGTTTGAGCTTTCTGAGTTGGCACAGAAAGAACATTATTTGTTGTACTTTTTTGATGATGTTTTTGATGTTAAGTATCCATTTTAGGTCATGTGATATAATAGAACCTAGAAATTTGAAGGTCTCTACTCTTGATACTGTGTTGTTTAGTATTGTAAGAGGTGGAAATATGGGATGGTTTCTTCTAAAGTCTATCACCATTTCTACGGTTTTGAGTGTGTTCAGTTCCGGATTGTTCCGGTTACACCACGAAGCAAGTTGTATAATTTCCTGCCTATTTGCAGATTCATCATTGTCTCAAATGAGACCAATCACTGTTGAGTCTTCTCTGAACTCTTTTTTGTTTCTTTTTTTCTTTTTCTTTTTGTTGCTCTTCTCTGAACTCTTTCTAGAGTATCAGCAACTTTTTATATCATAGAAGCCAAAGCTGGATGCAATATTCCAATACATTCTTTTCATGGGAAGCCCATGGCAATGAAGAGGAGATTATTTTCCTTTTTAGGCAACTGTCCACTCAAAATTACAATCTGAACCACCTGCATTTTCCCCCAGAAGGAAAATGAATGTCCTATTCATCTCTCACATAATTTTATCAATGTTTTCATGTTTTAAAAAGTTGCCCATTATAGTTCATGCCTATTGAAACACATTACAATCATGATTTTCTGGATTAGATCGATGGGGTTCACACATAATGCAAAGTAATAACTCACACTTCACAGCCAGTTGAAAACTGATGACAAACCCAAATTAAATCAGTAAGTTTATGGCTTAATGTGATGCCCACACTAGTCAGAGCTAAGGGATACAGCTCACTGGATATGAAGCAAACAATAACACAAAATCATTGAAAAATACTGTATTGGAATAGGTAATTTTGTAGAAAAAAAAGCTGCAAATCCAAGCATAAATAACCCACCTACAATTCCATAAACAGTAAAGTCTAATATTAGCATTAGGGTATTCGTGTTCCCCTGAAAATAAAACCTTGCCATTTTTTTGCCACCAAAAAAGGCACCAGGTCTTATTTTCAGAGGATGTCATCTACTGACTACCCTCACTTGCGCGCATCACCCATGGCCTCTTTTTCGCTGTCAGAGGCCTTCAGGAACTTTTTCTTCTGTGGCCAGCAAGGCTTTTCTGAAGGGCTCTGCAGCCAGTAACAGAGCTCCAGATCTATCCGGAGTTTTGTATTCAGGAAAGCCTTGCCAGCCTTGCTGGCTGTAGAAGAAATGGGCCAGCGAGGCAGGTGTTAGGGTGTGCGAGGCCTGGTTACAACTGTCCAAAGGTAAGTAGTAGGACAGCGCCGCCACCCCCCATCCCCACCCTAACTTAATTTTTATCCTTCTACTCTGTAGTGGGCAGGATCTTAATGAGGGATTATTTTGGGAGGGTCGGGCTTCTATTGAGTGCACTGTAAAAATCAAGCTACTTTCAGGGTAGGTTGTATTTTCAGGGAAACAGTATCAGACTGTAATCTATTCAATAACATATCAAAGACTAGGTTAAGTGGGGAGTAAAAGCTTTTCATGAATATCTAAAAGGGCAGATTTTGGAAAAGTAAGACTGGGATAAAATTATTATAAGATCACTCTAAAAATAAAATTAGGGAGGTATCTGCTGATAGAAATTCTCCACAGGCTACTTCAATAGAAGCTGCATTCTAGAATTCACAAAATGATAAACACAAGGAGGATTTTGGCAAAGAGAACCAGTCACTCAACTATATGACTCAGAAGTGCTGCAAATAAAACAAAGCAACTACACTGCATAGCTGTAGTAAATGCCTCTGAATTCAATGGCATGTCATTCAAACAGATTAACAAAGGCTGAACTACCGTATATACTTGCATATAAGCCGACTCTAAAACTCAATATTTTTTTTTTTATCAAATTAGGGGGTCGGCTTATACGTGCATAAATCACACAAACAAACTGACATGACACCACTTCTCAAATCACGCAATATCATCGACATAACCATTCAGTCATACATACAGCCATAAAAATTGAGACTGCACTAAATAAAGTTAATTCCAACAAACTACAACTCAATTCAATATTAATTTTAACTTACCTCAAATAAAATGCAACATAATTACGTCTAATAAAGGCTAGGTCACACTGGCGATGGATGCAAAACGTATGCATAAAGGACACAGTGGACGAGCAAATTTTCGGGGGTGGCTCCATCCGTTGTCAATCCGCTCCAAAAAGTGGCAAAATTTGCATAAACAGAAAGAAAAGAAGGACGTGGGTAGGATGTAACAGGGATGTTACAGAGATGTTCATAGGAAGCCTAGAGGATGTATATAGGATGCAAAACCATTCACTGCGTCATTCCTTTCTATTTTCTGTGCTACTAACACTTGTGTAGACGTTCCATGTACCGTTTTGTGTTCCTCCCTCTTTCCATTTTCAGCTGCAGCGGATGTAGTTGCGAGGATGTCCAGAGGATGCAGAGAATGACATGCGGACGTTTAACGGATGATAAACAGACATAGAACGTTTTGTTGCTCGGATGTCATAGATTTACATCGTACACAGCGGAAAGTTCATCCGCTCAAAAAAGTTTTGTGCAGCTCAAAACTTCTTGAGCGGATGAAATCTCAGTGGACGGATGCTCAAAGGATAGAGCATATGAAATACGCATGCAGTGAGTACAACAACGGATGCATAGCGTTTTCCAATGGATGGCAAGCTTTTTTTAACGTTTTACATTCCTCTTTTGCATCTGTTGGTGCAGTGTGACATGGGCTTAAGCACATTTTTTTACTCTGGGTGCCCCAATTGCGTTTTCTGTCACCGGATCATAACACGCTATGACTGGTTAGTCATTCACGTGACTGCTTTCGTGTTTGCAATCATCACGTACATCACGAGTCTTTACATACCGGGTATAACTTAATATTGCTTTCCGACACAAATGCTTGGTAATGAACCTTCATCAATGCATTGCATATTGATACCTTTTGTTATTAGCCCAAACAACACACCATGGTATTTGGGGCGTCAGCTTATATGCGAGTTTTTGCAAAATTCCTCATTTTGGGGCAGTTTTTTAAGGGTCGGCTTATACGTGAGATTGGCTTTTTTGCGAGTATATACGGTATGTTATCCAAGTGCATTTTTGAATAGGTAAACACACAAAGTCACAAATAAAAAAATAAAATGTATGTTTAGAAATTATAATAAAACAGTCAAAATAAAATTAGCAATCAAGTGTTTTCTATCTTCTAATTGCGGATTCTAGGATACAGCTTCTATTGAAGTAGCATGTGGTGAATTTCCACTAGCAGATACCTCCCTTATTTTTTACTGTTTCTTTACACAAGTTATTCAATACAGATCATAGTAAATTAACTTTCCTGCTTACCGGATAGATTATTTGGATTTGGTTTAATGTGCTGTGTAAATCCAGTCTATGTTGTTTATGAACTTTTTGTTAATACATAAAATTAGTTTAATACATTTCATTACCTAACTAGCAAACAAGGAAACAAACAACCAGTTCAGAGAGAACCAAGAATTCCACAGATCAATCCTGAACTATATTCTCTTCTATTAGTTTAATATAGTATTAATCACAATAATGTAACAAAGTACACAATATAACAAATGAAACAAATCACGCTAAACTCAGCATGTTGTCTGAACCAAATTACTGATTCCTACATGTTAGTTTGAACAAAAGCTAATGGACAGGGAATGTATTGGACAGGGAATGTAATGGATAGGGGTGTATTCAGCTTTGAACATGTTCAAAGCTGAATACACCAAAATCACCCAATTTTCCAAGCTGTGAAAACAATGACAAAGTTATTGCTCAGAAGTCCAGTGGATGAAGTAGATTGGACAACATGCTACAGAGAATTCCTATAATTTATCAGCAGTGCACACATACCTAGCTATGTATATGAGTGCAATGGGAAGCCTGGGGTGTGCTCTAGATATGCTATTCTGGATTACATGTCTGGAAGAGAAGAGACTTAAGGCCCGGTCCCACTGGCCGACGGACGCAAAACGTATGCATAAAGGACACAGCGGACAAGCAAAATTAGGAAGCCTAGTGGATGAAAGCGGATGGAAGCGGATGACACCTCCGGAGGGGTTCTGGGGGATAACTGCAAAGCGGACGCATAGCGGATGAAGCGGATGCATCACGTACACCTAAAGGAAAGAAAGGGGATGCTGCGCGGAAGTATATCGGATGCAAACCGTTCACTGCTCATCCTTTCTATTTCCGTGCTACTAACGCTGTGTAGATGTTCCGTGTATCTTTTGTTTCCTCCCTCTTTCTGTTTTCAGCTGCAGCGGATGTGAGTTGCGAGGATGCCCAGAGGATGCAGAGAGGATACTGCGGACGTTTAACGGATGATAAACGGACATAGAACGTTTGTTGCTCGGATGTCGTGGATTTACATTATACACAGCGGAAAGTTCATCCGTTCACAAAGTTTTGTGCAGCTCAAAACTTCTTGCGCGGATGAAATCGCAGTGGACGGATGCTCAAAGGATAGAGCTATGAAACACGTATGCAATGAGTACACAACGGATGCATAGCGTTTTCCAATGGATGACAAGCTTTTTTTCACGTTTCATATCTTCTTTGCATCCGTAAGTGCAGTGGGACTGGGCATTTAAATAAAATAGTCACCAATATTCCAAGCTGCTGCCTGACTGCCTCGCCTATAAGCAAATATTTTCCTGCAGCCTAATGTGGCTCATTTTTGAACTCAATCTGCCTTTTGTTCATACCAAATCAAGTCTGGTCCTGTTCAATTTTTGGATTGATAGACAACTGGACACAGTCCAGCTGGTCAGAAAAATAAAAAAGAAGAAATGACTTCTAGGTCTATCATGTTTGGGCTGCTGCCCAAATCACTGGACAAATTTGGAAGCAAAAGAAGCAATTAGCAAGCATATTGATCTAGATCCAGCATATGAATACTTAAGAAAACAGACTAGTTGAATGACCAGTCAACAAGAGAACCAATCAGCTATTCAGAATTTAAACATAGCTCCAAAGGAACAACTAATCACACAACCAAACGACCAAAAATGCCACACAAGACATTTATAAGATAAGGAGAATAGGACAAGAAAATTCTGCTAATGATGTTACCTAGTTTGGTAACAAAATGTTCAGAAACTAAATTGAAACAAGCATGGAGAGCAAACCAAAATGTAAAACTCAAACTACAACTATTTTCTATTATTTCAAAACTATAACCTTTGCCGTCATCTGTAGCTGTTCGATTTTTGCAGCCAAATTATGGTAGCTCTGCCTCTCTGCGAAATTAATTGGTCTAGGTTTTTTTTTTCTTCCCAATCACTGCAGGCTGCAAGAAGTCCTTTGCAGCTTTTTTACATTCCAAGTCAGTCTTGTCTTCAGAGAAAGTTTCATAGGGCAACCCAGCTTGCATCCCTCTTCTATTATGAGCAACTGCTTGTAAATTGTGAGCCCGGCTGGAACAGTTCCTAGTACCTAAGCAGAAATATTTACTTCTCTGAAAATATGCCATTTTTTTTTTTAAAAAAGTCATTATATATCTCCAGTCCTCCTTTGCAATTTAAATAATTAACTAAAAATAAGCTGGGAATTCTGCAGATCGTTGCTCCCCCAGCATATCTGAAGGGCGCCTAAACTGGGGAAGACTGCCTAACATTTTTAAGTGTGCACTTTAAAAAAAAAGACATATTTGTGATTGCAACTGCAAACTCTTGATGGGTTCATTGTATTTGCTTTTATTTAATGTGAACTTGAGCCCATATACCACATCTCATGCTATTGATGTGATCAGCTTCTGTGCTTTAAAAAAACTAAAGAACAGATGCCAAGGTAGTCTCTGTATGTCTGAGGCACTGTCCTTGGGAACGTGCTATCGATAAATCCTTCCCCCATTCTGGGAATAAATCCTTCCCCTCTCATGGGAGTAAATAGTAAGAGAAAACTACATCATTTACTGCTTAGTGACAACTTTTCTCCCTAATGTTAATGACTGCATGCAAGTGGGGGAGGGGAGAGGGAAAATTTCCATAATATAGTGATTAGGGAGGAAAAATTGAATCCAATTTACCCCCCCACACACACACTGGTGTTTTAGAAGTAACTCCACTGCATACTAAACATTTTATATATTTTTTTTAAATGAGTACGCAATATTACTGCTAGGCATGTCACAAATGCAACATGTTGCTAGGCTCTTCGCTATTTAATATAAATAACCTACCTCTGCAGAGGTTAAGAATCAGAGAATAGTCTTAAGCAATTCTCTTAAATCCACCTGCCAATGATGCTTGAAGCATTGCCTTGTGTTCCAAGTCTAACTGAACCTTTAGTTAAGGAAGGAAGCATCTCCCAATTTAATTATTTCCCTTGTATTTTTTAGTTTCAAGCCATTACTCTTTGTTATGCTGCTGCAAGCATTGTAAATAATACCTCCCCTTCCTTCATATTATTACCTCTCAAATATTTATAGACTGTTATATTCACCCTCTCTTTCTACAAGGTATATATCATTTTTGTCATCCAAATCTTGATCTATTCAGGTTTATCCACGTCCCTATTCATAATGAGATTCCACACTCTAAAGCAAAGTTCCAATGAGAGAGAAAAAAGGATAAGTCAGACTAACTTCCTTATTTCAGCACTTGCATATCATCACCATTTCCACTCCTCCCAATCTCACAAAAGTAATTCAAAGTTCAACATCCCAGCAGAATGCCAAGAATGTATTTTAAAGCTCCATTTATTCCATGTTTTTAGTTCACGTTGTGTGCATCTGCACTGTGATTTGTGAAACCAACTTTTGCTATGAGAGAAGTTACCAAGTGGCTGAAGTACATGCCCTCTCTTGCATTTGAAGTCCTGGAGATGGTGGTGTTTGGATATCATTGGGTCAGCAACTAAAGCTCTAAAGCAGCGCTGTCAAACTTGTGGCCCATGGGCCAGATGCATCATGTGCTGGACACACACATGACACTGATATTCAAAGCACATTACAAACTTTACCCCGGGAAAACTTCTTCATAATTTTAAAACATAGGCCATCCCTCTTCATCCCCACCAGGTGTGTTGTTGACTACATTTCCTGGACCTCCAGTTGCCAATATATGGAGTAGGAAAGGTTGATAAATGCCTAACATTCACCTTGACCATCACTTCTGAGGACTTGGGAATGAGCGTTTCAATGAACCAATTGTTAATCAAGAATGGAATGGCATGGCTAAATTCAGCATTGATGCTGCACTTCTGTAACCAATACGGACAAGAGACAGAGAAATAAATACTGTATGCTAGATTTTTAATTTGTCAGAGAAAAGTCAATGTAGAAAATAATTAAGTTATTAACTTTAGTCTCTTTCAAGCTATTTAACGTTTTTAACAAAATGAAAACCACCCAGCTGAATCTGAATTCAGAAATGGTCAATTGGTATGTGGGTAGCAATCATAAAATACTGAATACTCTACTCACCTTGCAAAATTGCAGAGCTGCACAGCATTCCAGCCAAACACTTCAAATCGTACAGCCTCCATGTACAGTGGATTGCAATATACTAGATTGAATATTTAATAGGGTATTTATACATTTAGGACAGATTTGCTTTTCCCCTTCTCTGTTCCAATTAGCCATTCATTGAGTTGGATTGAAGAAGCAAAATGAAGATTACAATATATCATTTTAATATCCAATTATGTTGGTATGAAAATATAGGAGGCTCTTCATGAATACAATATGGAATATATGGATTAACTGGAGATTAAAACAATTCCAGTAATCCCCAAGTCTATACCAAAGTGACAAAACAACATGGAAAATATCTCAGTCCTAATTTTTTTCCATGTTAATTTTTTCATTTGTGGAACTGGTATGGTTTCAAGTAATCCTTATAGTTTACTTAACCATAACTATAAATTGCAATCATTTAAATAAATGATCATCAATAATACTTCCAGCATCATTTATTTTGTAAATATCAAACATTTGTACACAGGTTTGTGCATATATGCTAATTTGCACCACCAACTTACCTACTATCTTCATTACAATAGCTTTTATCTGATACTTTTTGATGACTGAAACCATAAGCTACATGTAAGCAAATGAAAAGGGAAGAAATGTGGTATTTTGTTTTTAATACCAGTATCTTTCAGATAGATTAAAATGAAGCTTCCAGAATTCTTAGTCAAACCATCCAAATATTTGGAGTGGGCCAAATCTAAAAAATGGCTTTACATGTAAAAATGGGTTTTGCACATACCTGTAGAACTGTATTCATATAAGACTGTTCCCTCCAAATGTGATTAATGTATCCAAAAGAAAAAATAGCAATACATCTACTTTTTTCTCTTCAAATCTAATAAAAGTGAAGTATTAAATTCTGGTCTTGCTAGATAGTTCAATCTCTTAAAGAGAGATTATGGAAGCACATTTTTAAAATCCTATGAGCATAAGATTTTGTGCTAGAATTATATAACCATCTTAAAAATTATATTGTGATCACCTCCTAATAGTCTAAGTTTGTCTAACAAAATAGTCATACTCCTATGTCACTGCCTTCCTGTAGGCATAGACTTTTTTTTCATTAATTCATTTTTATAAGAAACTTATGTGAAATATTATTATTTTCATTTTTTAAAAAAGGAAAACTTGCTTTGGTTGGGGCGAAGATAAGAATTAACCAGGAGTGAGTGAAAACAGGTATTAAAGACAGCTATGTCCCCATTTTGTAGAACAGAACAAAGAAGATAACCCTTTTCTAACCAGATTCTACCAATACATGGATGACAAGGCAAAGGCTAGATAGAGTAGGCCTTAAATATGAGGAAGACTTGGATTTTACTTATTCCATGGATTTTTGGAGATTTAAAAACTATATTAAGCCTTTTTTTAAGGAAGGCTTTTTGACCCCAGTTGAAACTAGGGTTTTTTAATGATAGAGGGGTTGCAAAAGAATTGGACTGGGAGGCACAGATGGTCTGTTTTTGAGCTAAAAGCAGGAATAAGCATCACTATATCCAAGAAACAATCACATGCATGAACCCCTTCACAAGCAGATGCCTCCTTAGCAAATTCTCATGCCATAATCTGCTCAATCAAGAGAAGGCAGCAGGGGAAGGATGGGTCATCCATGTTTGTCTTGCTCTTAAAAAGACAGACAATATAATTCTTTTTATTCCCCTTTTTAAATTAGATGTGTGAATTTGTTTTATTTTCCCTCAAGAGCAATCTACTGCATTCTTCCATCAAACCGCTTTTTTCTTTCTTTCTGGCAACCAGGACACACACTGAATTCTTCAAGATAAAAGTGATCATTTGCAGAGGGATCGTACTGTGTGTGTTTTATACTGCCCACACCATGTGACCAAGTCACATTTCAAACACACATATAAACACAGCAGTCAGTGTCACATTTAAATTAAGATATGATTCTGAATGGCCCAAGCCCAGGAGAACAAGGATTATGTTGTCTGTCATAATGAGAAAAAAATAAGTAAGAAACACAGGCACAGTGAAAATACAAATCTTTATTTCGCTTTCCTCACACAAACACCTCGTTTCTAAAGGTTTAGCTATCAAAACACCTTCATTATTTCATTTCCTCATGTAACTCATCCAGTTTCCTCTCCTTTATCATGGCTGAAGATGATGAATTTAGGTTACTATCTTAAGACTAGATTATTTTCAGTAAGAAGTGTAGAATTTCCAGGCTCAAAAATCTGTTTCACGCTTCCTTTACATTCTTGATCTCCATTAGCATAACCAGTTTTAAAAAAACAAACACACTGAAACACAGTGACAGGACTGAGGAATAAAAATAATGGTAAGCCCTCTCCCTTTTTTCTCCCCTTCTGTCTTTCTTACTTTTTCCCCCTCAGGAAGCATGGAGTGTCACCAGAGGCTTGAAAAATTGACTCTGGCCTCTCAATGTGCCATAATATTTCTGACCTGCCAATAAAATGGATACAGCAAAATAAAAAGACTTTTCTGGTACCATGTATGATTTGTGTGGCTCCTTCACACCCTATTCCTCTCTCAGTAAACCATGTACAGTGTGATGAAGTTTGAAAGAAAAACTGCTATACCTCTAAGGAAGGGAGAGGGAGAGAAAACTGTCACAAGAAAGGAGTGAACCCACTGCTTTCTGGAGTTGTCAAATGAAAAATCTGGTGTCATGGACTTGTGGACAATGGCAGCTGCTCAAACTGTCTCGACTGTGGAGAAGAATGAAACACAGTCAATTATGAAACTGTCGTCAACTTCTGTGACTTGTTAAAGCTGTCCCTGAAAATTTATTTCTTTTGCTGGTATCCAATTCTACTCAAACTCAGAGGAACTTATAAATAAGAAATCATATATATCATTCTGCTGACTGTTCTTAACAGGACTTACTGGCCATATAACTGAGAATGCAGGAATTGAAGTTCTGCATAATCCATAGATTCAGAGGGAATGCAATTTTTCAAAGTAACCAAACTAAACTACAGACTGCAGTTAAAATTGCTTTTTTTAAAGCCTATTGAGATCTGATGGTTTCAGTGGTCACTGAACTATGATTTGCAGCATCCTTCATTGTGGTTCACATGACTGAAGCTCTGGGTTTCAGCAAAAATGTAAGGCTTCGGAAGTTAACTCACTAAAGTGCCTCTGTCTCTTAATGCAGCCACTTTCTTTAGGCTCATGCAATCTCAACTGCCCCCCCCCCCCCAATAATGCCACAATGAATATCAGAACTATGCCACAATTTATAGTCTAAAACATGGTTTTTTTTAAACAAAAACAAAAAAAAACTTGATGGAGTTCTGAGACACTAACAGTGAAAAAAAAGTACATGTAAATGCAGTCAATTTTTTATCACTTTAACTTTGCCTTTTTATTTTGCACATGTGTGTGTGTGTGTGTGTGTGTGTATGTATTTTCTAAAGACCTTCTTCTGAATCACTGTGAAACTGAACAGAGTCTGCAGAAATAACACTGAATTTATGGAAACATAATTTAATCGGATTAAAGCAGGCTCTTCAACTTTAACCAAAATTATACCTTTAAAAGAATGCACATGTTAAAGATAAACCAGGATTATTGTACCAAAGATGCTTTTTTAAAGAGGCAACTGGACTTTTTTCTTTGAAGACATTTTGCTTCTCATCTAAGAAGCTTCTTGGAAAAGCACCTTTGGAATAACCATGACCTGGATGACTGAAAATCTCCAAGGATTATTGTACGTGCTTTTATGCATGCATCCCTGGTTTACTGAAATCAAATTAGATCTGTTAAGAATCCAAGAAACTCATGACAATACAATTTTCCAGTTGTAAGACTTTGGGGGTGCGTCCCTTTAACCTGGACTTTACCTGTGGATGAGGTAGACACTACAGTTGCTGTGGTGGTCGACTGGGGTGGGCTGGTGCTTTCCAGAAGGCAAGAACTGTTAGTGTTGTTCTCTTTCTTCACATACATTTCTGTGGTGCTAGGCAATGGGATGGGGTGGCTGATCCCCAGCTCTTCCTCTTGGGCTTGTTGTCTTCTCAACGCAACCTGGAAAAGGGAAAATTACACTGTATTTTGCACTGTTCTCTGAAAAACAACAGCAGCAAACTTGGGTGGAACACTGCAGTTTTATTTATCTTTTCACACTTGAAGATTTACGGACACAAATAAAGACATAATTTTAAAGCTAAAAAAATAAAGAAGAGAAAAGATAAGAGAAAAAAAATTAAAGAAACCTAAAAGGTAAGCATCTACCAATAACATTTCTAATGTGGCAGCTATCTAATTTTAGTTAACTATTCTTTTTAACCCTTTGCTTTAGTGAGTTTGGAAACCCTTTAGTGAGTTTGAAATACAAGCTGAGATCCTTGGAAAATGAAGGATCAATTTCAATTATAATTAAATGAACCTTTTACTGAAAACCAGAGATGGAGATTCTTTTTATTTTTGTTTTATAACAAAGGATTTAATCAACTGGAGTTAGTAGGATTAACAGCATCTATCTTTCAGAAACAACATAATTTTTCACCTTTATCTCATATGCATGCCACATAAGTCTTTTAGGCATCTCAGGTTGTAAGCCTTATTAAAGCAAAATAATACAAAGTACTTGATACAGAATTTATGCAGCATATGTGAGGTTTTCAAAGCGCTATTCTGCTCTGGAAAAGAATTAAAAATCATGTTTCAAGTTCAGTGCACTCATTTTACAGAAATCTCACTTAAACCAATCCAGGCAGATCTTTCCTGAGCATTATTTTATAAATTATCTTATGCTGTTGCAATGTAAACAAAGTGAAACAAGACTATATATTCTGGGCCACTTAATTACACATATGTAAAATATATACAGTATGTCTCTCATTCAGAGTTACCATTAAGAAATGGCATTTTTTCCTAGCACAGATCCTTTAACAGTTACATAATATTGAGCAAGAGTGTGAAAAATGTTTCAAATCTGAACTGTTCTGAACTCAAAATATGCCTGTCATAATTACAAAACAGACTATTTCAATTATTTGGCAAGCATTCTTAGCAGAAACAAAATTTTCAGAGAACAAAATGACTTTCAAAATGACTGGAAGGGCCTGTTTCACATTTCACATGTTCTAAGCGCACCAACTTTTGAGAACTAACTACAAGGAAAAATATTGTATGGCTGATTTTCAGACTGGTACAAAATGCAAAAGTAGGTTAACTGATAACAAAGAAGCAGAATGCAGAAACAGAGGCATATGTAACACCGTAGCTAAAGGAAGCAAAAACAGGCATACAAATATCATTAAACCAAAACACATTTTAACATTTAATGGACCAGGAAGGAAAACATCAATGTCAACTGATATTAATTCAATGGAAATGTAGAACTTTTGTATCTTTTTAACATTGTTTGGATCTGCTGAAGAGATAAGTTTTTTATCTAAGGAATCAATTTTTTCAAGCCAAGACACTCCAGATATGATGTGCTATTTCTATAATCCCAACAGTGTTGTAGCTGGGGATGATGGGTGTTGAAGTTCAATGGCATCAGAGTCTGCAAGAAAGATTTGATCCTCACACTATCATACACCTAAGCAGTTACAACTTTATTGCAACCAACTCAGGGGTGGGATTCAAATTTTTTTACTACTGGTTTTGTGGGCATGGCTTGGTGGGTATGGCAGGGGAAGGATATTGTAAAATCTCCCGTCAGAGGTGGGATTTGCTGGTTCTCTGAACTACTAAAAATTTCCAATACCAGTTCTCCTGAACTGGTCAGAACCTGCTGAATACCACCTCGGAACCAACAGCTACAAAGTTATAGGTAATGGTTTTGAAATTAAACATTTCTGAAAGAGAAATATTCCATGGCAACTAAGGCAGTACTAGTGCTGGGCTGCTAAGATTTATTTTTTTCTTTGGGGTCATCTAGTTGTCATTCAGATTTTTGCAGACCAGACCTGGTAACTTTACTACAATTCCAATTTTCACACCCAGTGCTGCAGTTTGCAACATATCTAGCATCAGGCCAGTAGATACAAGCTGCTTGCTTCCAGACTAATATCACACAATTCTAACCAGCATGTATTTATAAAGTTTGCATGATTCTGGGGTCATGTGATTGCCATTTGCAATCTTCCCAGGGAGCTTCCAACAATGTTAATGGAGAAGCTAGATATGCTTAAATGACTGTGTTATTTACTTAATGGCCATGGTGACCACACAAAAGTTTATAAAATTGGGCATGACTTACTTAACAGCCACATTGCTTAGTGATGAAAGTTCTGGTCCATACTCTAGTCATAAATTGAGGACTACTTCTATGCCTTGGATTGCACAGGCTAAAATTCAATCCTTTCTTCAAATGGTAAATCTGATCGTTCTTTGCCCATACAGTTTTGTAGCAATACAGAAGTGATTTGCTTACTCTCTTATTAGTTCCCCTCCCCATGTTTAGCCTATATAGCTTTCTGATTTCTGCTGAGCTCCCTTCCAAGGATTAACCATTTCAATTTAGCCTGGAAGTGAAATGATATACATACACAACCATTCATTTAACAACTTCTCCCTATCTGTTATCTTCACACATGTAAGAGTAAAATTCCCCAAAGGGTTTGTGTTCACAATGACTGATGAAAGCTATTGTCCATTACATTAAAGACAGCATCATTTTGGGAAGGCCAGATTAGACACTAAGACTTTAATTTTTACACTAAATTCTCCTATTTAAGTATGAGACTAAATCTGAATTATAAATTGTCTGAATAACAAAAGATACGTAGTAATACTACCATTATTACTTGACTGTTTTAGCAGTCCGGTAATGCTTCCTAACATACAATATTTAAATGGACTAGGCTTATCCTCATTCTTTTTCAAGAAATGACTAGAACTTGGCGAGGTGCTGATATTCTACCTTTCCTCCATGCAGTTAGCATGAAAATCAAGCCTCAAAGGGCTGCTAAAGAAGGATATAGGGACTTCTTGTCCTCTGGATAGATTGCAGTATCTGTCTTCATAGAGGTAGTCTTTGATTTACAACTATTCATTTAGTGTCTGTTCAAAGTTACGACCACACTGAAAAAAAGTGACTTATGAACAGTATGATGGTTGCAGCAACCATGATCGAAATTTGGGCACTTGACAGCTGGCATGTATTTCTGACAGTTGGGACTGCCTCGGTGTCATTTATTCACCATTTGCAACCATCCTAGCCAACCTCTGACAAGCAAACTCAATGAGGAAAATCAGATTCATTAAACAACTGTGGCAAGAAAGATCGTAAAAGCACTTAACTGTCTTGCTTAGAAATGAATATTTTGCGCTCCATTGTGGTCAAGGATTACCTGAATTTTAATAATAAAAGTTGGCAAAAGCTGAACTATGAGATTATAATTCAGACAAGTATTACAAAACCCTACTCACAGATGTTTTTTTTTTTAACAAATGATTGCTAACAGAACCAGAATGTATTTAGCAAACATTTCTTTTTTTAAGTGATGTAATCTAAACTGTTGAAGAACTTTCTAAAGCCCTGTCCCATTTGTAGTTTACAGCAACATCAGCGTGTCTACTACCCAAATTTCTTCCCTGATCATCTGGTAGCCTCAACCATTATTTAACAGCTGTATGTCATTATTTCCATGTTTCTGTTAGCCAAAACCCAAGAATGGCATGTGACTCTTCTACACTGAGTTCTTTATTGTTTTCATACCTGTATAGACACAATCTTGCCAGACTGTGGACTCTTATCTGTATCTACAATATGTTATGTAAACTTTTAGAGACTCTTCACCCTCTTTCTCTCACATGTAACATCCAGACTGAGTTGCCTTTTATTCCTCTGGACTGCACCCCTTGAGGAGCCAGCCACCTTACTACATTCCATCATCGCATCAGAATGAAACGAGTTTTACCCACTCTTCCATCATAGTATGAAGGCATATTAAATCTTCAAATTCTGGCACCCATTCTTCATGGTGCCAAGGTCAGCTGGAGTGTATTTGGGGGTTCACGGCTTGTGTCCCTGCATGGCCTCTCTTCTCTGGTCACGGGTCTGCCTCTTTGGCTGCCACTTCTTATCTGCTACTATGAAGCTGACAGTGACTCTCTTACATTATTGAAAAAAATCTTATAAAAACTACAAATGAAATCAAAACCAACGTTTTAAAATGATTCTTAGAAGAGAACTGCAAATTATCATTATTGACTGCTAGCTTATTCAAGCTTACAGGTAAAATCATTTCCTAATGACAACGCATACTTTATTTACTTGTTACTTGCAAACATTCTTAAGGAGATCACCGTTATTTTTTTTACCTATTCAGTCCTTACAAATGAACAAAACTCCTCAAGAAATAGAGAAGTTTTGACATGACATCTTTAACTTCATTCTATACTCCCTGTCTTAACAAGCAATTCCCATTTAGAAGGTCCTCTTCCTAAACTTGCTGGAGTGACTCCTTAAGACCAGGAGTCTTCAAACTTGACAGCTTTAAGGCTTGTGGACTTCAACTCCCAGACTTCTTCCTCCAGACATGTTAGCTCAATTCTGGGAGTTGAAGTACACAAGTCTTAAACTTGCCAAGTTTGAAGACTCTTGCCTTAGACCTTCGATTGCTTTTCTGTTGTATTTGTAGAGAAAGCTGGAATTTTATTTATTAGATTTTTATCTCATCTTTATTATTGTGTAAATAATTCAACCTTCCTAATACTCATTCCTCTTATTTTCTCCAGAACAACGATCCTGCGAGGTGGATTGGGCTGAGAGAGTATGACTGGCCCAAAGTCACAATTGCACAACAGTGTGTACTGGTATCATATGCTTAGATAACCAGATATTATTCCACGTCTCATAATGTTGAGACACCAATCACAAAGGCTGAAACAAATGGTGCAACAGAAAACATGGGGTGCACTTTAGTCATAACAAACGCTATGGAAAAAGCTAAGGGTTCATGATACAATTAGCTAATATTAAGATAGCATTATTTTGTAGTGACATAAAGAAAGCTGAATAGGTGCTGAACAAGCAAACAATTCACAAGGTGAATTGTTGGAACAAGCCTTTCCATCAGTAGGAACAATGCTATATTAATAGTAAAAAAATGCAGTTGTTTCCTTTGGAGTATTTGAAAGAAACAGTTTAGGTTTAAAAGAGATGACTACTGCAGAACAAAGTGTATTTCCAAAAAAACAAAGTTTGTTCATATTCACTTAAAGCAATCAACTATTGTATGGGAGCAACTTTAACGATAAAAGCAAAGCAGCACAAACCTGCATAGTTACTGAGATAGGTAGCACAGGAAATTTTGACCTAGATACTTGGGAGTCTTATAAATCCCATAACAGTCAATTGGACATTACTCTAGATAAGTGCAAAAGTAGTATTTAACAATTGCCCTTGTGCAACCATCTGTTGTAGGACAAGTAGTAATGTTGTCTTGAAAGTGTAAAATGCATGTTGTTTCTGTGCCAATTTCTTTTAAAAAGTGAACACCCAGATAAGCCAAAGAATTGGGCGCTGATGGTCATGCAATGGAATGGCATTCTACTTTTGACTTGCGGAACTGGCATTCTTGAGATATTTTGGACTACAATTCCCAGCACATCGGGAGATTGAAAAAAAAAACTGTTGTACGATTATGACAGCACCCTTTTAAAAGTGTTCAGAAATGGCCTACAGGGTTTTTTTTTAAAGTTTACAACTATTTATAACTTTTAAAAATGTTGATATTTGAAAACTTCAGAATAATTTTTCCAATTTCTCATGATTGAAGCTAAACATTCTGAATGGAAAAAAAAAATAAAAATACATTAATTTACATTTTTGGAACAGGAAGAATTTTTTTAATACAATGATTTTGCAACTGAAAATGCTGAATACCTGAGTTTTCAAAAATATTTTTTTCACTCACTGAATTTTAAACCTTGTAAATGAAAACAAAGACATCAACATGTTCATGCTTGGGCTTTCCTGATACTCAAATTTGACATCCTTACATTTTCATTGATTAAAAACTAAACTAATGAATCTTTCACTAAGGAGTCTTTCCCCGACTTATCATTTATTTTCTAAGCATTTATTTTCACTATAAATATCAGTCTCACACTTACAAACGCTTTCCAATGCAACCATGCAGTTTGCATTATCCAACCGCAGGATTCCTTTCCAGGGCATCTGGCTTCTGTTTTTCCCTTTAGTTATCGTACTCTCTATATAACAAGCATGATTCCTCGCAGATCAATCCTAGATTATTAGGAAGCCGCAGGCTATCTGAAACTAACGCCAAGGAAAGGGGTGGGGTGGGTGGAGGGAATATGAAAAGAGACAAGAAGGTGGAATTCCACAGCGGATATTATTTGGACAATAAAATGGTTGTGCATACTTCTGCTGAAAGTCAGAACAGTGTCTTAGGCGGTGCAGGGCACACTTTTCTCTACCTCCCCCCCCCCAAAAAAAATAAATTTATCCTCAACTCCGGCAACCAAGTGAAGGGTTCTTGCAGAAAAAGCATCCGAGTTTTTTTACACAGCAGATCAAACCTACCCATTTCTCTGGGGCACAGTTTTAGGGGATGAGGCTTGGCTTTACTTTCCAATCGGCATCGCCGAGAGGGCAGTAAGGCCGCCCTGTGCTTTTTCTGGCCCCAGAGCAGGATCCCCGCCATTTCTTTCCTTCCTTAACCCTCCGGCTGCTCACCTGGGCGGCCATCACCCGTTGCCTCTCGGCGATCAAGCTGCATTTCTTACACTGGCAATCTCTCCACATGCAGAACCGCTTGTGGCCCTTCAGGGGCGAGGAGTAGCCGTGGTTCCTGCAACGGGCGCACTTGGGGAGCCGCGGGGACTTCTTCCCCGCAGCGGTGGCGGCCCCAGCAGGGCCCTGCGTCAAAGCCCCCGAGTTGCCGCCAGCTCCGGAGGCCGCCAGCCCGGCAGCCTTCCCAAAAGGGCCCGTTTTGGTCCCCTGGGCGTGATGCTCCGACGACGCCGAAGGCTTGTTGAAGGAGGTGTCGTTGGGCATGGCGCCGTCTCCGAGCCGTTAACTGCAAAGAATTGCTCGGCTTTTGCAAGGAAAGGGCTCGCTTTTTTGCTTTTCTTTTTTTTTTTTTTAAACCGGAGNTTTTTTTTTTTTTTAAACCGGAGCCTGGGAAAAACAAAACAAAAAACAAAAAAGGCGAGTGAGGGTCTCCCGGAGGAGGCAGCTCGCCTTTGCCCTGCAAAAGCGGGGTCGCTTTTTGCTTGGGTTTCGATGCAGCTTCTGGAAGAGCCGGCTGGCAGGTGGGAGCAAAGCCGCGTGCCAACTCGTCACTTTGCAAAGATGCGAGGGTCAAATGGGGAACTCGCTCAACTTTTGGTGATTTGTTCGAAGGTGCATTTCCAAAGCCCGGACCCGCTCCCGGGCGCTCGAGGCTCCACCCCCCAAGGGCCTCTCGCGGCCTTCTGCAAGCCTGAGCCCCGCATCCCCTCCCCCCCGCCCCGGCTAGGCCCAGTCGATGAAGTTCCTTGCAGAGAGGTGCCTGCGAGGCAACGGCCTTTGCGTTACAGCCCACTTGCAAACGCCTATGGAGATTATCCATCCAATTAGCCATCCAGGTCGTGGTTGTCCCACAGTCTGCTTTTATTTTATTTTTTTCCCAAAAGGCCTTCCTCGGTTTTTTTTTTTTTCTTTGAAAACCTTCGCTTCTCATCCCACAACTGAAGAAACTTCTTGGACGTGAAGCAAAAGTTTTCAAAGAAGAAGAAAGGAAAAAAAACATCCAAGAAAATCCAATTGTCTTTGGGGAGAGAGATTTCTTTGGATGTAGTGTTTTGCAGGCTGCTTGAAACTTCGCGGCAGGGTATACAATAAAGTAACCGAGTTTGGTCAAACTCTTCGCTGGCATTGCTGCTGGACCTGTTTCAAATAGGAAACGTTTCCAACCGCCCGGTTTCACGCGGCGGAGTCCCAAAGATGGGTGCAAAGCGAAGCAGGTCGCCGGCGCGCGCAAATCCGAGCCGCGCTCGCGCAAGGCCGCTGCCGCGCATAGGCCGGGTTTCTGGCAACGCGATCCTGTCAGGGGACCCACGAGTAGTTTTGTTGGCATGGATGGGGGGGAGTGGGGGGCAAATGGAATGGGTGGCGTTGATAATTTGTAATGGAGACAGACGCAAAAATGACATGTTTTTAATCTCCTTTTGGGGAACCCCGTTTGTCTTTTTGCAAAGAGAAGGGAGAACTTTGGAGGTTTGCAAGCGTTGGCGAACGCCTTGAATTGGAGATAAGTCTTCGTAGAGGACTTAATTTCGTCCTTGGGTCGGATGAAGTGGGACGGAGGGGGGGGGGAAGCAGAGGATCAGCAGAAATATGTCTTGGGCCAGACGATTTATGGAGAACAGCTGCTTCCATACCTTATTTCCACTTCATGAGGGGGAAGAGAAGTGGGAGATTTCCGTCCAATTTCACATCTTTATTTTGGCTGATTAACGGCTACAACCCACCACCTCCCTGGAAAATTCAAGGTTTTTCTCTTCGGTCGGCATTTCTGAGAAATAGCTCTTCAACGGCTGTAGATTTGAATTTTTAATTCTTAAATATTTGTGGACGGTCTGAGGGACGAACCCTTTTGCTGTTCTGGAAAGGAGAGCATTTGTTAAAGATGTCCGTTATCAGTTGCCGATTGGCAGTTTGGCTGTTAGAGGAAAATTTTGTTCAGTCCTTCTTCCCACCTGCCCCAAAAGATCATGAATATGATAATGGAATGAAAACAAAATGCATACAGTATATGTATGTATATGTGATTCTGACATCGTTACACAAGCGGGGAAATGCAAAATACAGTTTTTAAGTATTTGATGTGAAACACCTGAACAGAAATGGGAATTTGTGGATTTTTAGAGGAGTGGCAGCGAGACCTAAGATTTCTAGACTGTGATTGAAGAATAAAACAGTGATTTCCAACACAGATTATTGCTGCTGTGATAACATTGCAGCTGTGCCTCAATAATTCCCCCCCAAATAATCGATAACTTCAACAGCAAAACCTACTTTACCTAAGTTGACCTAACTTACCTAAGTTCGTGAAACAAACAAACCTGTGTTTCTGCTGTCAATAGAAAAATGCTGCTTTCTCAATCTTTCCAGTGTATATAAATTAGGATATTTCACCTAGTTAGAGGAATCTCTCCCCGTTCCAGGTCATGTCGGGGCCAAATTGATTATGAAGATAACTACTATTGTTCATATGCATTTTTTAAAAATACAGGCCTTTATGCCCAATTGCCAATGACAGAATATGATGCAAACAATCAAATCGATTGTCTAAAGTGAGGCCAGAGGGAGAAATTTGGTCCCCAGGGAAACTGAAAGACCTGATTTAGCGGTCAAGACATCTGCTTGGACTTGATCTAAATTTTACATTAATTATTAGTTGTTGTTTGCATGACATGATAGCCCAAGGTAATGGATCAATAAGAAGGTATGTGCCACAGAAAAACATTTTGCAGAAATTGACACTGCAAAGAATGATTTATTAATCAAATTGAGATATATTGTGTTGTCTGAACTCCAAGGATATAAGCCCCTGGTTTAGAATTTCAGAAACTAATAATCAAAACCTATCACCATCCTTGTTTTCAGATTTTAACTTCTGTACAAATTTCTGTATATTCAGAACTTTAACTGCTTTGAACTTGGATAAAACAATGGCCTGATCTTGTTGAGCCTTTCATTAGCTTTGCCTAATATAGAACCAAACCTCTGTCAATTAATAGAATTAGTGGCCCTAAACTCATGTGCAGTCATAAGATATGCATATGAAAGGCTGTTGATGAGGCCTTAAAGTTTCGTAATAAAACTAAGTGAACTAAGTAAATGAAGAGAGGCCTGTAGTGGTCCCTAAGAAGGGACGTTATGAAACATGGGAAAAGAGGCTTCTGGTGTGTTGTTAGTGGTTGAGATGGCTTTTGTAAACAGGATGCTTCAATTGTGTTTTTTTACTGAAAGAAATCATTAGGCTATATTTGTAAGAAATTGTAAGTCTTAAGGTAATGCATTTGCATGTCAAAGTGCCTATATAAACTCAGTATAAATTCTATATAAACTCTATATAAATTCTGGGAGTTGAAATCCTCCAAACTTAAAGTTGCCAAGCTTGGAGACATCTGGACCAGAGGGTCCCATGAAAGCTATACTATCCTTGGGAATGACCAGCAGGACTTTAGAGAGACGATGGCTGCTCACCTTCTCAGACCGAGAACTACAAGCAAAAATATGTCTTGAACTGGATGCTAGGCTGTTCCACCTGACATTAGAGAACACTGACACAACATTACTGAGAAGCAGAGGTTTCCACAGTTTCATATCATTTTCACGTTTACAATGCAAGTGACATGGTTGCAGATACAGCGTGAAAGTCTATAAGTAGCCATAGATACTCTTAGTGTAAGTAGTCCAGCATCTGAAATTAAATCTCTCTTGTAATTGTGGGGAAATCACTATTTCCTGTAAGTAACATAGATTGCTAAGAACAAATGTTAAGATAATTTTAATGTTAAGATAATTTTAAGCATACCCTTTGTAAGGATAAAGTCACTTAAGATGCAAATAGTGGTATCCATGGTGTATGCCTTACAATGTGGGAATTGATGTACTTGAAGATAGGTTTATTCACATTTTATATGCAGAGCCTGAGCAGTTTTACTTGTGGCCTATGTGATGAGCACCTAGTAGAGGATCATAAATGGTAACATAGCTTAAACCTGCTTTTGATGCATGGAGATACCATACAGCTGTAGTTTGATCACTTTATATTTAATTACATATTCCACCAATTAAACCAGAATAGACAGTTCCATCTAACAGAAAAGTAATTCTCCAAAAATCAGAACTAGATCAAATTGGGACCGGCAAGATAAGCAGAGAAAATAGGTTGGATCTAACCAAGGTTGTGGAGAAATGCATTCCAGAAAATCTCCCCAGTCAATCTTAAAAGATTGGAATTGTGCAAGTCTCAGTATTTCTTTTGACACTGGAACCAAAAGTTGGACATGGAGCAAGCTGAGGGGGAAGAGTTATCAATGCTTTTGAATTTTAGTGTTGAAGAAGATGCCTGAGAACACACTACCATAGATGGCCAAGAAAACAAACTAATGGATTGTTGAATGAATCAACCCAGAGTTCTGACCCGAGGCACAAATGTCCAGGCTCAAATTAGCGTATTCGGACACAGTGTGCAAAGCTGTAGCTCTCTGGAGAAGTCTAATGCTGGAAAAGGTGGAAATAAGTAGAAGAAGAGAATAGCACAACTACAATGACGTGGGATAATACCTGAAGGAAGCTGAACAGCATACATGTAAATACCCGTGAAAACTTTATACACACACACACACACACACACACACACACACAAAGTCCTTGGCTAACGACCAGTTTCATAGCAACTCTTCAAAATTACAACAGACCACCCCAAAATGGATTTATGACCCAGGTTCAGAGTTCAGACAGCTGCCCTTCCCCATGGATACGTGATTGTTTTTTGGATGCTCAGCTGCTGGCTCTCATTTAAGGCCATTTGCAGCATCCCACAGTCATGTGGCCCTGATTTATGATATTTTTTGTTGGAAATCGGTGTTTCTATCCTGTTTCAAGCAAAAGGAAAATGACTGTTGCGGATGATAGGTTTGCTTAACAATGGCTGCAAAACCACAGTAAAATCAGGTGCAGTCATAATTCTGGGCTCAGTTATGGCTGTAAGTCAAGGACTACCTATATGCATCTGTATAAGAACAGACACACAACACAAAGGGAAAACTTAAGTTCACATACAGGTATAACATGTTCATTACACAGAAGAAAATGCAGATGCCTCCTTTAGTTCTTGCTGGTAAAGTTGTTGGAAAAATTGTCAGAAGCTAGTAGCTGCATACGCATTTATTTAATTTTTTTTTCTAATCTAACACCATGTTGTAAAGTATGTCTGGGCTCCACGATTCTCTCTGTCCACTTCCAAAACCTGAAAGGCCTGTCCAAATTTAGTGGGTGGGAAGGAAAGCCAGCAAAAAACAAAACAAAACCCAAGACTGAGTTTAAAAATGTGCTGGATCTGCCTGGGAAATCCAAAGAAAGAAAAATCCAGAAAAAAATGCTCCAGTGTTATCTTTTACTCAGAACGTTACTGAAGTTTCCATTCTGTTGGCTTTCCTCTTTCTTAAAGATTACATGATCCATAACTAATTCTAGACATCATGCTCTATATACTCTCCTAACATATTGAAATGATTAAATTATTAAAATTATTCATGTTCCCTGTCTAGATATCCAGCTGTTCCAGTCAGCATCAAAATCTCTGCTCTTTTAAAAGTTCCAAATCCATTCCAAATCCATAAGTGTTCCTTGGAGTGCTTTGGGATTTTCCAGAGAGGAAGGGAGCCTCTGGTTTGTTTTACTATTGGTCACATAGGATGAAGTGCAAGATCCCCACTCCATGGGTTGGTTCTTTGACATCATAATTATTTATAAATTTTACTGCCCAAACCTAGGTCCTCATGCCTGGCAATTGAATAGTCTCTAGCCCCCATGACCCTCAGATTCGCTCCAGGGAACAAACTAATTCTAAATTTGGTGCAAATGATTGTACAAGGAAAATGATGATATACAGATGTTCATGTTGTCACACAAATGCCAACTTTTCACACTTTCTTCCTGACATCTGATGCAAGTACTGAAGGTCAGCTATAGCATTTACAGTATGTGATGATACAGACCCTGGTCTATCATCATTTGTTCCTTCCTCCATTGCCTGTGTACTTACAGACAAAAGAATATGTTACCTCAACCACACATTTGTGTGTTTCGTGGGCATAAAGACATTCAGTTGGCTCTGTATAATCCTATAGCTAACTCTCACATTTATGGTCTCCTCTTCATGGCTGATTTTCTTCAATGTCTTGGTATAACCTAGATAGCTCTTCAGGAAAGGAGTATTAACTATGCTGATTTTCTATCCCGATGCTAAATTTGCCTTGCCCCTTAACTTCTCAATTTCTTTCAGACAAACTTCTCATTGTGGCAGAAGTTAGATTTCTTCATAAAAGAGTTCCTCCCTCTAATTCCCTTTGTGGTTTGCTTCCTTAGGATCAGGAATTCCGAGGATGGGCATGCAGGTTATGAGTACGTTTACCTGACAAGCTAAATCCAAACCAGCCAATTCACATCTTGACTTAGTATGTTGTGCGAGTCTAGTCATACTAGTTTGTAATGCATGTATTATGGTTTATGTCTGACTTCGCAGATAGGAAGACAGACAACTCTTATTTATAAAGGGAATCAAGGTTACACACACCATAGTTTAATGCAATGTATGAGCCAGTGACTACAGTTCCTGGCCTACCCCAAATACTGTAATTTTCAGACTATAAGATGCTCCGAAGTATAAGACGCACCTAGCTTTTGGGGGAGAAAAGCAAGAAAAAAAAATCTGCCTCTGCCTCCCAGCAATTTGCCTCCTTGCAGCAAACAGCAAACAGCCTGGTCAGCTTCAGCGCAGCCTGATTAGCACAAGCAGCTGATTGGCGGTTGGATCTGCCTCCCGACAATCAGCTGTTTCAGACTGCAGGGATCGCTATTGCCGCCTCTGCAAATGCCGTTTTTGGCCTCCGCATCCTGTTTTTGGCCCATTCCAGGCAGGGATCAGAATGGGCCAAAAATGGAGGGCATGGAGGCTGAAAACAGGGTGTGTGGAGGCTGAAAACAGGATGTGGAGGCCAAAAATGGGGCGCATGGGGGCTGAAAACAGGGTGTGTGGAGGCTGAAAACAGGATGTGGAGGCCAAAAATGGGGCGCATGGAGGCAGCAAAAGGCAATGGCAGTCTGAAACAGCTGATTGTCAGGAGGCAGATCCAACCGCCAATCAGCTGCTTGTGCTAAATCAGGCTGTGCTGAAGCTGACCAGGATGTTTGCTGTTTGCTGCAAGGAGGCAAATTGCTGGGAGGCAGAGGCCAAAAGGTGGGGGTGGGGGGGCAGGATTTTGGCAACATTTGCTATATAAGACCCACAGACATTTCCACCCACTTTTTTGGGGGGAGAGTGCGTCTTACACACCGAAAAATAGAGTAGTTCAGTGACTCTGTTCAGACAGCAGGTGCCTCTCCCTCACAGATTAAGGACTGCAGTAGGTTCACGGAAGAACAACAAGCAGAACCCTTGAACAAACCAGAAGCAACCCTTTCCTAAACATTAAGCATCCTCAAACAGTAGGCCCGTCCGCTCAAACACCCCTCGCATCCCACCCTCACACACCATTATCCTGTCACAGTGCTGCATAACATTCTCTACAGGCGCCCAATGTTGCGAATCTTTTCCCTGGAATTTTCATTTTTGAACGTTCTATTAAACGATGACCCAGTTAATCAACCTGGTTAATTTATCGTGGCTTCAAGGCTTGGCTAGGCTTGATCTGTAAAAGGGACGAAGAGGGGCAGGCAAAAAGCCACCCCTGTATTACCTGACACAGATCCTCCGATTCATTTTAGGGGCACTAAAAAAATTAATTGGACCAGTGACTTAGAACATTGAGGGCTGCTGCATGACTCATTAAACTGGCATTCAGAACATTTGTAATTCACAGTGCAAGACGGATAGAATCCTATATGCACTCTATATGTCTGCGCTCTTTTATCACAGGCCAGCTCCAGTTCCTAAGAGGCTTTCTGATGAGAATGTCACCATCAATTGAGAGAGAAGACAACCGTAATGGAGCTAGATTTGATAAACCGGCAGAGTGTGACAAAGGAAGCTTGGGACTCTTTAAAAGGGACTACACAATTAATTGCTACCTTTTTATTTATGATACCTTAATTTCCTTTTGGATACAGCTAGTTTTCCCCTGTGGCAGGGAAGGTCAGAAATAAGTAGATTGTTTCAAGTGATTAAGCAAATGCTTTTCCCTCAATGCTATTTTTAATACTGCTCATCTAATGACGAAATGTCTTGGCTAAAGGGCTCCAGTCCATGTCTTAAACCAGTGACTACAGTTCCTGGCCTACCCCGAATACTGTAATTTTCAGACGATAAGATCCCCAACCTTTTTTGTACCGGGGACCAATTTCACACAGAAACACTTTTTCAAGGACCGGCAAAATCAATTCTTCCCCAATAATAAAGGGCTTCTTTACTATTTCTTTACTAAAAACATATTTTTATATATATTTTAATCATGATTATTCATTTTTTGCAGCCCGGTACAAAATGATCCACAAGCCGGTACCGGTCCAGGGCCCGGTGGTTGGGGACCCCTGTCTTAAGCAATTCATTTCTGTTCTGAATGAAGAGCCTGTTTCATTTATTCCCTCTTTACCCTGATAAACAATCCTGCCAAACTATGCTTTGTTTAATCCTAGCTTGTCATCTGAGCCACAAAAGCTGGACTCACACTTAGTACTATGCTATACATTTTCCGTCTGACATGGGTAGTGTCAGGATGCCACTATGCCATTGTCAGGACACGCCTCTTGGTATTTGGTCTTTTCTGCGTATTTGTGAATAAAAACAGATAAAGAAGCCTGCCTTATCCATGTCAGAGTCAAAGTAAGCCATACTGAAATGTGGAACAATATCTGTATCAGTGGTGGGATTCAAATTTTTTTACTAACGGTTCTGTGGGTGTGGCTTAGTGGGCGTGGCAGGGGAAGGACGCTGTAAAATCTCCAGTCAGAGGTGGGATTTGCCGGTTCTCCGAATGACTCAAAATTTCCACTGCCGGTTCTCCAGAACTGGTCCGAACCTGCTGAATACCATCTCTGATCTGTATCCCACAATACCTGAGTTAAACCGCTCTGGCTGCTTAATGCGAATACACACATTTCTCCTGAGCTGCCTTCAGTATGGCTGCTCAATAGCTATGATCAGTGTGGTTAGGCGCTGGGTTCAAGCATTGGGACTTCTCCTATAAAGCTTCTCCTATGAAGACATCCACCGAAGGGGACTGTGTTGTTAGTGTTAGCTTCCCAGGATGACATTCCTATCATTTGTGTCATCCCACCAAGTTTCAATGAGCTCAGTGATGACATAATTATATCCTACCATGTTAGGATTACAAGTTCTCCCTCTCTGCTTCCCATTCTCTCCCCACCAGTGTAGAAACTTCTGAGATTGTGAGTGGTAGCCTCAGCTTGGCTTTCCTGTTTTAATTTCCCGCTAATTTTTAATAATAATATTTCATCCACTAATTTTGGCTCCAGTCTTCAATAATATGGGTGATTCTGGGATTTTGCCTCACTGCCTTGGACTTACTCAGTTTAGTTATTTAGCTACAGTTAGAATAGGGATGGGCACCTATGACCCTTTATGACCTGGGGATTTTAACTCACAGAATTGCTGAGCCAGGCTGTAAAGGAGCCGTAGTTAACCACCCCAAGTTAGAATTATACTGGGAGTTGTTGCGGTTTTTTATTTTAGCTTTTTGTATTTTATCTTCATTATATCTCTGCCTTGTGCCCTATCTTACACATTTAATAAAGTTGAATTTTACTTTACTGTATGTGTTTCTGCACACGTGTGTGTGTACCTTGTGCTATATATTCAGAGTCAAAATCAAAGGAAAGCTTTCCTTCCTCTATTTTATTTGAAAATAGAATGCTTGGTAATGCTGTTCCTAGTTCATTTTTTTTGACAAAAGATATTAAGACTGTTAATTGCTTTTCACTGAGACTATTATTCTGTGTAAAAAGGTAAGCAATAAATCCTTATTGATTTTCAATAATGGTTCCTTCCCATTTACTTTTCCATCTGTAAAATGGGCACAGTAGCAAAAAACATTAAACATTCAAAAAAGAAAGAATTAAAGATTGATTTCATTGTAAATTGTATTAAATGAGCTCTAAGCAAGAAAAAATAGTAAATTTTCCTCATGGCTCAGCAACTCATTCTTGAGTATATCAAAAGACTCTTTAAAAAACCACCATGTTTAATTAAATAGTACTCTTCACTGTGAAACTTGTTTTCATTTAACAATCTGTATTTTTATGACTGTGTGAAGGAAGGGTAACATGTTATCATCCTCAGCATGATGAGAGAGAGAGGTGAACAGTATTTTAACTAGCTGTATTTTTATGTTCTCTGTTCCAATTAGAAGATAAATCCTATATGCAGGGAAAAATTTAATCAGAAAACAAGTCCTTTCTGAATACATATTAGACAGTGCTCCCTGTTCTACCATGCTGTTACCATACACTAAAATAGAAAGGATTAGAATCAGATATTCGGTAAAGTCTACGTCAGTAAACAGGATTTAAAACATTTTTTAAAAAATCATCTACCCTTTGCTGCCCTGAGCCTTGAGATCTAACAAGACAGAGAAGCAAACAAACAAACGTCATTGTCACATCTTTCTTGTGACATTTGGAACAGATGCTGATGCTCTAAGCATATTTACCCTGCTTTTCAGATTAGCAATCCAATTGGATTATACACCCTTAAATCGGTGTCAACTCTTAGCAGCCAGGCAGATGGATTTGCTCCAGGAATAGTCGTCTCTCCTATTTGAGTCTCTAGCTGTCAGAGAGACCTATATAAGATGGAACACAGAAAATAACGCCTATGACATTTAAGAAGCTGGCTTTGGATTTCACCCAGTGTGATTCACAACGCTGAAAATTTGCAGAGAGAAGAACATTGGGCCAGGCAAATCCTGTTTGTTTGTTTTTTTAAATTGGCAAATACAATAACTAACCTCATAAGATTCCCCCAATGTGAGTATTAGAAATCTCACACCCAGAATAAATTGAGAACCTCAGAGAGACATGTATGGATCTACAAACAATACTCTGTGTGTATTTTAGACTACGGCTTCCTAAAGGCCCAGTCAGCATATATTGCCGATCTAGAAATATAGCTGTTAATTCACACATTCTCGGAGAGACCTGGGCACCATTCTCTTTTGGCATAGCAATTAATGGGTAAATATACCTCTCTAATAAAATAATGGTGACCTGGAGGAAACATTCACAGGGATACTTTCTTTTAACTTCTCCTTCCTGATGGTTACCAGCAGGGGTCTCCCTTCTCCTTGGGGAAATGGCTCCTGTTCGACAGTCCTTTTCCCTTTGGAACAGATTAAGACCAAAGGGTGTTGACATTTTGCTAAGAGAAAGTCATTTACTATCCGGCCAGTAGTCCAGATTTAGCAATCCTTTGGGGAAATCTTTTAGCAATTATAGCTACTTCAATGGTTTCCAAAAGGTCCTAACTGTATTTTAGGTGCTCTAATGTAATTTTTCATAAGCTGTATACTTTTTCAATTCTGTGATTTATAAATACTAGGATTATTTTAATTATAATTTCGTTACAAATTCAAGAAGTGAAAGATGCCATAGAGGTATACAATTCTTTCCTAAATTTATCTTGATAAACCCTTTGTGATGACTCTGCCGTTCTCTGGACTCTGTTCCTTATCAGTGGGACCATCACGGCTGGTTTATGCCATAATCTTTCATTTTGATTTTCAAATCATGTTACTTTGTGATCACAAAATTCTTTGTCTTCTCCTCTGCTGTCTTCTGGTGTTGCCACGTTCACTTTCTTCTTTTCAGCCATAATTAAATCTGGTGTGTTATATGAGCCAAGACTTTTATCAATCTGTATTTGGAAATCTTGATTACTATCGATATGCATTACATCCCCATAGTGATATTGATAGATTGCAGATAGACTTTGACTTACAACCATAATTGAGATCAACATTTCTGTTCCAGAGACGTTTGTTAAAGTGAGTTTTGCCCCAGTTTATGACCTTTCTTGCCTCAGTTGTTAAGTGAATTATTGCACATTATAAGCTAGTAACGTGGTTGTTAAGTGAACCTGGCTCTTCCCTTTTCACTTTACTTGTCAGAAGGTTGCAGAAGGTGATCGATCACCTGACCTTGGGATGCAAGGTCATAAATATGAAGCAGTTGCCAAGCATCTGAATTTTGATCACGGGATTATGAGGATGCTGCAAAGGTCGTAACTTTGAAAAATAAGCATAAGTCACTTTTTCCAGTGCTCTTTCAGCTTTGAACGGTCACTAAATGAAGTGGCTGGCAAAAATGGACATAAAGCTTTAGTTCAAGTGAAATAACATGTTGAAAAAGGAAAAATGTTCATTGGCTGAATGCTGGGAAGGAAAAGCATTACATGGTCAGTTTCTACAAAAGCTGGAAGAGGAAAAAGGATAAAGATAAAAATCTGGCAATAGCTTACAAAAACTCTGAAGGCTTAATTTTAAGCCCATGTCACAGTGAACCAACGGATGCAAAGAGGATGTAAAACGGACAAAAAACCTTGCCATCCGTTCG
>BHFT01033639.1:0-22915 GCA_004320025.1 Laticauda laticaudata
AGGAAGGAAGGAAGGAAGGAAGGAAGGAAGGAAGGAAGGAAGGAAGGAAGATTACCCTGATAATCTGATAATCTTCTTGCCTGGTACCACTAGCTATCTTGAGCTCTTCTGCTAAGGATAGCTGAAACAGTTGATTTTACTTTGTCAGCATTCTCATTTCAAGATTTTTTTTCCCCCAACCTATGTTTTCTTCATGGTTTGGGGTCTTAAGTCATAAAGTGTGTCTAAAAAATTCTGCTAGGTGTAAAAGTCACCCCTCAATGGCAGAATATTTCTGTCTATACTTGGCAGAAACCTCCAAGGTCCCTTCCAATTCTGTTGTTTTGTACATCAGAATTTCATGATACTCCCCATGGCTACAAGTGACAGTCCAGAAGTAGGAGGTGAAAATCATTATTCATAGCAAAGAGATACTAATATAATTGGTCTTTCCTTTTGATCTAGGAAACTGTACAAAGGACACTAGCAGGAAATCTTTCAGAAGAAGTTCAGCAAACCAGTTGGATTCTGATATGTCTCCTTTGTAAAAGTCTGGGTGAAAAAATATGCCACTTGTTCATCTATGAGATGATCTATAGCCATTCTTCCAAATCATCAAGGAAAATATCCTTTGACAGAGGCAGGAAAATGTCAAACATTGTGTACAATTCCTTAGGAAGCTTGTTTGTCTCCAACCTCAAATATCATTCTGAAATATTAATGAAATTGGCCAAATGTTTACATTGGCAGAGTTCCAACAGGAGTCAAAAAAACAGAATGGTCTCATTTTCAATTAAAAAAAATGTAGTTTATTCCCCAGCCTGTTATTGTTTGATTGATCTGTTGATCTTTTGATCCAGCAACCCATCATATTAAGTATGCCTTTGAATACATGCAGAATCCCGTCCTATGCACATTTTGGATGGGATGCTTGCATGCACGTTTGGCCAAACCACCTCATTATATCATTGTAGATTTTAGAAAGAGCCAGTATAGTCATATTCCACTCAGTGTCAAGGATGCAGCTGTGGAGGTGGTCAACAGTATTAAGTATCTAGGGGTGCAGATAACTAAAAATCTGGTCTCTCCACAGGGCATCCTTGGTGAAACATGCAAACCAGGGGGAGATGAGGAGAGCATATCGTCTTCCTTCTGTCCTGGCCACTTTTTACAGATGCACAGTTGAGAACACTTTAACCAACTGCATCCCTGTTTGGTTTGGTGGCAGCAGTGCCTCGGATAGAAAGTCCCTACAGAGAGTGGTGTGTGGAGAAGATGATAGGAAGCTCACTTCCTGTTATTCAGGATGTTGCTTATAAGAGCTATGTGCTTGGAGCTTGGAGCATCGTTAGACACACCACACACCCATTATATGGTCTCTTGCTGTTGCTCCCATCTGGGAGGAGGTTTCAAAGTATTTCTAGCAGGACTACATGATTCTGAAACAGCTTTGTTCCCCATGCCATCCATCTGGTAAACTCGCAAGATTCATTTTTTTTTTCACCATGTATACATCCGAACTGGACTGTATTGTTTCTCTATGTCATAGAATATATGTGGGTATATGCATAACTTTGTACTTATTTATTTATTCTGTCATGTCATTGAAGCCCATATTGGAGTTGGTGACCCTTTTGAGAACTGCATGCCATGAAATTTCATTTTAATGTGTGCCGATTAGTGTACATTCGAAGTGACGATAAAGTTATTCTCTCATCAAACAGGACTGGCAGATCAAAGGGAGGAATCTGCTTTTAAACCATGAATGAAATCTGGTGGCAAGGGAGCACTTCCATGAGTTTCAAAGAGTTTTGCAGACTGAATATTTCTACAACTACTGCAGACAATACTGTATACACTACTGACAATTTCACTTCTATACGTAGAGAACTTTGGCGAGGATCTTGAGTAACATGGAAAGACCATGAGGTCCCTGCACTCTCTGAGCTTGATGGTTTGCTTGCAGACATTTCACAACTCAATTAGCTTACATCATCAGTGCTAGCTAGAAGGAAACAGGCTGTTCTCTTTGTTTATATAAAATTTGGCTTGCAGTGTCCTTTGAAGAGAGAGTCTTGAGTACTGGGAAAGACTATGGGGTCCTTGGTGCTTTCTGAACTTGTCTGTTTTCTTGAAGACATTTCATTATCCAACTAGGTAACATCATTACTGTGAGGCAGTGTGAAGTTTTATGTACAGTAGCTTGCCCTACCTGTTCTGGTGATGGGGTGGTTTTCTTTTTGGTAGTTTCTTGATTAGGGTCTAATAAAGTTGCTTGATTGGGTATTTTGATTAATCAAGTTTCTTGTTTCTATAGTTCCTTTATTAGGTCCAATCCAGCAAGCTATTGTATAAAAACAGAGAGTAAATCCAACACCCCTTTGCACTAATTCCATTACCTAGTTGGGAAAGGAAACCTCTGCAAACCCACCTCAGAGTGCACCAGGGACTCCACATATTATAATTTTAAAAATTACCACAAGGAAAGTGAAAAACTGTAGGGTCCTTTGTGCTCTCTGAGCATAGTAATTTTTTCAGAGATATTTTGAAAATTATTTCATATTGAGTTTCATTATTTTAACAGTTATGAAAAGAAACCTCTCCTTCCTCCTCCCCCCTCTTCCTCCCCCCTCCTCCTTCTCCTCTTCTAACCCCATGACCAACCTCTGTTTTAAAGAGTGTTACTCCATTATTAAAAAAGTTTAAATAATCAGCATTGCATTAAATCATTATATAAATCAATAGATGGCATAAGGACTGTCTGCCTGTAAGGCTTTGTCACCCCACCACTTCTTCTTCTTCTTCTTCTTCTTCTTCTTCTTCTTCTTCTTCTTCTTCTTCTTCTTCTTCTTCTTCTTCTTGTCATCCTCATTCTCATCTTTATCCTCATCCTCTTCTTCTTTTCCTTCTCCTTCTTCCCCTTCCCCTTCTTTTTCTTCCCCTACCACCTCCTCCTCCTCCTCCAGTCATTCAAATCCAAGAATCTCAAAATCTGTTTGACAACAAAAAAATAAATAATAATAAAAACCTACCTAAATCCCGATACTGTATGAAGTCTCATCATCTGTAGTTCTCCTCTCTCCCCTCTATGAAATCAAGATTAATGGGATTCTTCCATAGGGCTTAAACAATTAAAAACATAGGATATCCCAAAGAATTATAGATGCTATGTTTGGCGAGCCCCAACAAGGATAGGGATGAGAAAGAGAAAAAAACATCCAAATATTTTTTTTTAAATGAAGGCCTATCGAGCAAGGAACATGAAAAAATAAAATGAAAGAGTTCAAAAATAACTACCAGGTTTATTGGTTGCTCACCTCCGGGGGCCTGGTTTGAGTCCTGCTCTAACGAGAATGACCAAATGTCACTCTAATTATAGGGCAATAAAAGATCCATTGCAAAATGAATTCCATGGTCTGAACTCAGCTCCAAATGGACATTTGTCTTCATTACGATCTAGGCATACATTTGGCACAGGCTGGATATCTGTCTTTAAAAGAGGCTCATAAGTTAATGAGAAGGAAGCTTACAATGTTATCCCTGGAAGTCTGTATTTCAGGCTTTAGATATCTAGAATATTTGAGAGCAAAGCAATAGAAAAGAAGCACCATAAAATGTCCTTAAAAATAGCACCATCAAATGATTCTATGATAGAAAATATCCCAAACCTCCTAATGGGAAAAAAAAGGTGAGTGTTGGTGATAGGAGATTCAATTCTCCTGTCAGCCCCATCCATTATAAATCAGATTTGGAGCTGCCACAAAGGACCTTGGGAAGGAAAGTAAAGGGAGAAGGCAGGATAGCCACAACAGAGAGGGGTTGCTTGTCAGCGTTGGAAGCCATATTAGAACCAGAAGCTTCCATGCTGCTACATTCCTGTTCCTGGGAAAGTAGGAGGGGGGATTTTTAGAGAGTTGATAGTATAGACATAATAGCATTCTTTTTTCAGTCAAGGTCATGTTATCCTGCACCTGGAGGAGGCATGGTTGAAAGGATGACTCAAATTGAAATGTTTGGTTGTTGGACCATGTGATGGACTGATGGGTGCAGGGGATGAGTTTTGACTTTTGAATTACAAAAGGAAAACCTGGAACTCTCAGATTTGGGTTTTCCCAAATATGCCAGTATACCTACTCTAATAAAAGGAAACTTTGAGGAAATGCCTGTCTCAGAGTTTTTAATTGGAGTTGGGTTTTTCTTGAACCCTGACACATTCTTTCATCAGAGCTCAAGGCTGAGTCACTGGAGTTTGGAAGGGAATGACCGGACTTGGTGGGACTGCAGAATGGAGGTGGATTAGAGAGTGTGATTTGGGGGTCATCAGTAAGGGGGTGTCAATCTCCAATAATTCTTCCTGACATCTTTTACTGCTTGACTCTTGCTAGCTGCCATGGAAATGGGGGGAGGGATAATTGGGCTTTGTGGGAGGAAGGGTGCTGGAGGTCAAAGTTGTGTGAACTGTAAAAGATGGGACATTTTCCTGCTTTCTGCACAACTGCAGCTTCTAATCTTTTCTAGGCCAAGGTCAACCATCTTGGCATATCAGATGTGTGAGACATAGGTTTTCTTTCTTGTATTCTGAATGGAGGCACAGTTGACAGGGGGTTGGATGTGAGTTTCATTTAGGTAGGAAAATGCCAGATTTCAGATTTGGGTTTTCCTCAGATGTCCCAATATGATTTCTCTAATAAATTCTTACTTGGATGGACTTTGTCTCTGAGTGCTGAATCGAGATGGAGAGTTTTGTTGGAAAGCTGACATCTCCATTCAGCCTATTCTCCAAAGCACCTGGAGGCAGAAGAAGAAACAATGGATGGAAACTAATCAAGGAGAGAAGCAACCTACAACTAAGGATAAATTTCCTGACAGAGCTATTAATCAGTGGAACAATTTGCCTCCAGATATCGTGAGTGCTCCATCACTGAAGTTTTTTCAGAACAGATTGGAGAATCATTTCTCTGACATGATATAAGGTCTCCTGCTTAAGCAGCAGATTGGGCTAGAAGACCTCCAAGGTCCTTTCCAACTGTATTACTCTATTAACATTTTTATTTTCCAAGGCACCTGAACGCCAAGCAAGGAATAATGGATGGAAATTGATCAAGGACAGATTCAACCTAGAAGTAAGGAGAAACTTTCTGACAGTGAGAACAATCAACCCTCAGTAGTTAGTATAGTTAGTATATATAACTAGAATAGTAGTTGCCCTCAGAAGTTGTGGGAGCTTCATTACTGGAGGCTTTAAAGAAGAGACTGGACTTCCACCTGTCAGAAATGGTTTAGGGTCTCCTGCTTGGGCGGGGGCTGGACTAGATCATCTACAAGGTCTCTTCCAACTCTGTTAATCTGTAATCTGGGGATGAAAATGAACTCAGAATCTTACTCCATTCATTCATTTCCCCCCCTGCTTAAGGCCCTGTCACACTGCCCAACGGATGCAAAACGTTTGTAAAAAGGACACAGCGGACAAGAAAAATGTTCCGCGACAAAATATTCCATCCAATTGTATTCCGCTCTCAAAAGAGGCAAAATTTGCATAACCAGAGCGGATAACTACGGAAAGGAAGGGACGGGGGAAACGAAGGGCAGATGGGAAAACGGATGCAGAGGACGGAAGCCGCTGCGATGAGCGGATGGAGTTAGATGGCACTTCGCTAGGCTTACGGGGGCCACACTAGCGACGACGATCTTGAATGGATACGCAGGATAGTAGAACGGACGCCGAGCGGATGAGACGGCATGGCCACGCGATGCACCGCGGAATTGAAGAGGATAGAGACGGAAGCTAGGGCGGGGAAAAAGCTAGGGAAGCCTAGAGGATGCCTTGTTTAATGTGCGCAGCGGGGGATTTATGCTCAGCCCGCAGATATAAAGGGAAGCAGCTTGGAAGCAGGTCACCATTCAGAGGAAAGACCTGCTGCCAGACGCATTGAGTGCCTTGCTGCCAGCCTTGCTGCTTGCCAGCCTTGGAGCCTGCCGTGCTCCAGCCTTTCTCGCTGCCAGCCTTGCTGCCTCCTGCCCCTGCCAGCCTTCTGCCAGCCAGCAAACCCACAACCATGGGAAAAAGAGGAAGCCTCAGCCATCTGCTGCCAGCCCTGGCAAGAGGGACAGGGCCACCCTCCCCACCCCTGGCCTCACTCTGCTTCTGCTGTGGCTTCTGTAACACGGGCTCGCTCTTCTGCGGCTGACTTCTGCTGCTTCTGCTTCTGGAAGAGCTGATGATGCCTGCTTCTGGCGGGTGCTTCTGCTTGTGCTTATCCTGCTGACTCTGCTCCTGGCGTGGTGCTTCTGCTGGCTGTTACTCTGTTGAGGCTTGCTCCTGGCGTGGTGCTTCTGCTGCTTACTCTGCTGAAGCTGCTCCTCGTCCTGCTGGTCCTTCTGGTCCTGCTGGTCCTGCTCGTGTCCCTGGACTTGCTCCTCCTGCTGGTCCTGCTGGTCCTGCACGTGCTCCTGTCCCTGCTCGTGCTCCTGGTCCTGCTCATGCTCTGCTGTGTATGTGTTGATGATTCCTGCTGCTGCTGCTGCTGATGATGATGATATCCTGCTGCTTCTGCTGGTGTGAGAAGCAGCCCCTACAAACGTGTGGAGGAGCAGCCTGCTACAAAGCAGCCCCCTACTATGAGGGCCCATCTGGTCCTGCAAGGAGGAAGAGGCATATCAGGACGGGAGAGGGAGCAATACTCCATTGAGGAGGAACAAGAGGATGAGGTGCTAGTGGGCTGAGAGAGAATGACTATCTTGGGGAAGGGACACGGCTCTACAGGGACACCAAGAGGAAGCAGGCTGCTTGAGAGAGAAGCGGAGAGTCTGCTACACATCATGTGCTCCTCGGCTGTGGAAGCACAATGCACAACTCTGGTACGGAAGCTGCACCTCAAGATAATCTGGCCAAGCCACGGTTAAGCTGACGGACAGAGAGACCTACGTCATGCCCAGGTGCAGCTTCCTGTGAGGGTAGTCCCGCCACCGAGGAGCAGAGCAGCACCCTCTCACGCCTCTCTCTCCAGCAGCCTGCTGAGAGCCAGTCCTCCTCTCCGGCGAGAGTCAGCTCCTGTTCTCAGGCAGGTTTCTGTGAGCGTCCAAGGTGGAGAACCGCGGACAGGTGGTTTTAACCATGGTGGAGCACATGAGGATCTCCCTGGTGCAGTGGGAGAAAGGAGACGGCACTTCCACCACAGCCCTACCCGCATCCACCCACAGGTCCACCTCCACAAAAAGCAGAGAGTCAGACAGGAGGGGCAGAGCCACACTGTCCTACTGGAATCAGGGACACATCCGGAGCAGCAATAGATCTCCTCTGTCAGCTGGTCCACACCGACTCCTCATCCTCCAACACAAGCCTTCCTACCTATGTCAACCAGACCACCACATAATGCGGAACTCCAGGACCAGGTGGTGAAGGACCGGATCACCGAGCTGCTTCACAACTTCAGATCCAGAGGAACCTGCTCCCTCCCAGTCCCAGGTCTGCTCTCTCCACCCCAGGTGATGTCCTCCCATTCCAAGGCTTCCACAAGCCCTCACCTACCAGGGCTATGGCTACCAGGAGGTCCAGCAGCACAGAGCAGCCCTCCCAGTCCAGGCACAGAGTCATCGGACTACACAATGCCACCGGTTCCACCGATGCCACCGATGCCACCCACGCCAATGATGCCACCGACACACCGATGCCACCCACAGCCAGATGCACCACGGCAGTGCTCACCCAGCTGCAGACCAGACAGCCCCACTACACTGCTCCTTCCTCCCCCCACAGCCAAGCGCCGCCTCAGTACATCTGTCCTCGGTACTGAGGCTGACCCACATGCAATGGAGGAAGGAGCTCTCAACATCACGGGCTGAAGCCACTGTCTGAGAGATTCCTTCAACACACGCCACCGTCACCTTTTCTCTTGGGGCCAGGCACCCAGTGGCGCTTCAGACCAGCACCCTAGTAGCAAGCAACCTCCACAACACCTGGACCTTCAACCCCTGAGACTGGTGCACACCTCCGAGTGACCAAGAGAGTGCAGAGACTGGGTGGCTACCTGTAGTCTTTATTTGGACACTTGACTTGGTCATTATTTTTTTTACAGCTTGTTATTAATATAAGTTTATCTTTGCTTACACACACTTGCTTCATTTATTTATGTCAAATAAAGTCTTGGTGGAAACCTTTAGAAATGGTTTAAGCCTTTGCATGCTTGTGGGATGGGTTAAGATAGCAGTAGAGGTACTGGGATGGGATACTGTGGGATGGAGGGATACCTGTGGGATGGCAGGATACCTGGCATGGTAATAGCTGTGGGATGGCAGGATACCTTTGGATCGGTTAAGATTCCTATGGATGGTTAAGATAGCTGTGGGATAGATAAACCTCCAGTGCAAGCATAGTGGACTGTATGATCCATCTTCCCAGGTGCCACACCTATGCCCTTCATTATCAATACTAATGTAAGCATTGATCAACACATTTGAACATAACACAACTTTTATTAAATGCCCTGTTCATTGTAGGCCCACCCAACATACATGGCCCAATCTTCTCAGTGTGATGAGACAGACTGAAGGAAGCAATCCATTAAGCATCTATCATCCTGTCTTGCCACTCCACTGCTCCAGCTGGGAGTTCACCAGGTGTTCAGGAGGTTGCGCTGTTCTTCCCTTCATGTGACGGTCTGTTGGGGCCTTGCACATCCTCAATGTCTCAGGTTTCGCTTGCCTCCATTCCCCAGGCTCCATGTCCCCATTGCCTTGTTGGAGGTCCACGACCTGTTCTGCAACACTGGGTAGCGAGTGCGCATGAGATTGTGCAGGATGCAGGAAGCTTCCACAATCCTCCTCACGGTCTCTGGGCGATGCTACATGGTGGTGAGAAGTACCTGGAACCTGTTGCCAGGATGCCAAAAGGTGTACTCCACACCCGCCTTGCCCTGGATAGCCTGTAGTTGAAGATCCTCTCTTCACGGGTGAGGAGTCTGGAAGTGTAGGGCTTCATGATGTAGGTTCTGAGGGAGAAGGCGTCATCCCCCACGATGAAGTAGGGCACATCTTGCGTGTCGTTGGCAGGGGTCTGGATCTGGGAAGCCATGATAGAGGTTCGCTTCCATCCCCTCCTTGAGGTGACTGGCATTGTATACCTGGCATCTGAAGAGAAGCCGTTGCCTGAAGCTTCGATGTACATGAACTTGTTGTCAGCTCGACCATGGCGAAGTGGACGATGCTGAAGAAGCTCTTGTAGTTGAATAAGTGGACCCTGACTTGGCTGGAGCTTTGCAGGCCACGTGCTTGCCATCTATGGCTCCAACGGTGTGGGGGAAGTTCAACTTCTGATACCACTGCTCTGCAATTTCTTCCAGCCTTCTTCAGTGGAGGGGCACTGAGGAGCTCTCCAGGTATTCTTCGATGATGGCCTGCGCACCACTTCTCTGACCACAATCCTGATGGTGTTGTGTTGGCACCCTCCAGCCGTACTGCATTCTCCTGTAGGGGTCCGAAGCCAGGTGGCGCAGAGTCCAGTGCCACCTTGAGTCGAGTCCAGGCTGGGCCAGAAGTTGGTGTTTGTCCTTGGTCACCTGGGTGTAAGCCACTGCACAATTTTGTAAACATGGCTGGAGGCATCCTCATGAAGTTCTGGAATGCACGAGTCTTCGTTCCTAGCTCCCCATCAGCTTGTTGTACAGTCCGTACTCTGCTCTTCTCCAATCCATACTTCGAGACCAGACGCTTCTTGCCGCCTCTTTTTTCTTCCCGTAGTAGAGTTCACAGAGCCTGTAGATGGCTTCGCACTGTTGCAGAAGGATGGTGGCTACCAAAAGGAGTTTGTTACACGACATGATGGAGATGACTGGATGCTGTGGAAGAGGAAGAGCAGATGAAGGCTGCAGAGGTCTGCACAGCAGGGCTGCTGGTCTGAAAGTGAGATCCAGGTGAGTTTCTCCCCCTTTTCTAGGCAATATAGTTTTCCCCTATGTGTCCCTTTGCATCCTCTAGCATCCTCTATACATCCTTATTATCCGAGATTGGGCCCCTCTGCGAACGTTTTTTCTTTTAAATGCTTCTCTTTGCGAGCTGCATCCGCTTTCATCCTTTCTCCGTCCGTGCTACTAATGCTGCATGTCTGTTCCACGTACGTTCCACTTCCTCCCTGTATCCGAGCGGAGAAGGATTGTGCGGATGTGCAGCGGATGCCTAGCGATATAGCGGATGCGTAACGGTCCAGAGAACGGATGTCCCCCGTATGCCTAGCGGATGCAGAACGGACGCATTGGACTACATTTTCCGCTCAAAGTTTTGAGGCAGCTCAAAACCCCTCTGAGCGGATGAAACGTCAATAGACAAATGCTGGGACGGATAGAAAGGAAGCAAAACGGAGTTAGGAGTAACAAATGGAAGCATCGCGTTAACCAACAGATGGCAGTGTTTTTTCTCCATTTTACATCCTCTTTCCATCCGTTGGTGCAGTGTGACAGGGGCTTTAGATTCTAAAGAGGGCTTCCATTTAAAAGTGCTTGAAAACTAAAGGAGATTATGAAGAACAGTTGCAGGAATTAGGTATGTCTAGTCTCATGAAAGAAGGGTGTGATGTCAGTTTTGCCTGAAAGAAGAAGAGGAAATCAACATATTCTCCAAAGCACCTGAAGGCAGGACAAAAAGCAATGGATGGAAACTAACCAAGGAAAGAATCAATCTAGAATTTATTTTATTTTATTTTATTTTATTTTATTTTATTTTATTTTATTTTATTTTATTTTATTTTATTTTATTTTATTTTATTTTATTTTATTTTATTTTATTTTATTTTATTTATTTTAGTTGTCAATCGCTTACAAGATAATAGGTATAAGTATAAACATGAGTAAGAATACAGGAAATAGGTATGAATAATTGTAGACGATAGGACAGGGATGGTAGGCATGATGGTGAACTTATGCACACCCCTTACAGACCTCTTAGAAATGGGGTGAGGTCAATAGTGAATAGTTTAAGATTAAAGGAGTGGGGATTAGAAGATGTAACAACAGAGTCATGTAGTGCACTCCAGGCACTGACCATTCTGTTGCTGAAGTTGTTCTTTCTGCAATCAAGTTTGAAGTGGTTTACATTGAGTTTGTATCTGTTGCGTGCTCTTGTACTGTTATGGTTGAAGCTGAAGTAATCATTGAATGGTAAGACATTGTAGCAGATAATTTTGTGTGCAATGTTTAAGTCTAACCATAGACGGCATAATTCAAGGTTGTCCAAGCCCAAAATCTCAATTAACTAATTGATTAATGAAAGAAAACTTTTTCCTGAGAACAATTAATGGCTTCCTTCCAAGAAGTTGAGGGTGCTGCAAGACTCGAGATTTTTTTAAGAGATTGGACAACTGAAATGTTTGGCTGGAATAATGTAGGATTTCCTGTCCAAGCAGAGGGATGGATTAGAAGGCCTCCAAGGTCCCTTCCAACTCTGTTATTCTGTTAAGACAAGGAATTGACAGATATATATATATGTGTGTGTGTGTATATAAATATGTTTTAAGTTTTCGCGGGTACTTACATATGTGCTGTTCAGCTTCCTTCGGGTATTATCCCACGTCAAAGCTACAACTTTAAAAGCACTACAATGNCACACACACACACACACACACACACACACACACACACACACATATACACATGTTTAAATAATAAAGAGATGTGGAATGAAGGTAGATATTCTTAATGACAGCTGCTTCCAGTACCTAGTCATAGAGCACTTATTGACATTTTCACTTTCTTCAGATATTATATCTGCACTCCACACCAGCCTTTTTGTCTCATGGGTTCCTAAATCTTCCCTCTCTGAAGGATTATCAAAGTTGTGTTATTATTTTTTTTCTCAGCTCCTGGCTGTAATTTTAATTCATGTAGGCTCTTTGATGTAATTAGACCATAAAGTAATAGAGTTGGAAGGGATTTTGGAGAACTTCTAGTCCAACCCTCTGATGAGGCAGGAAACCTTGTGCCATTCTGAACAAATGGCTGTTGAGTCTCTTCTTGAAAGATGAGAAAGGGTTTGATGATCAACTTCCAACAATGGAGGTTTTTAAAAAGAGCAATTGGACAACATTTGTCTGAAATGGTTTAAGGCAGGGGTCAGCACCATTAAACACTGAAGACCCACAAAAGTCCTAACCAGAGGCTTCCCCTTCAATTCTGAGCTGACTGGAAGTCTGGTTCTCCCACCACAGAATCTTCTCCTAGCACAACATCCTTTTTCATCTGCTGACCAGAAGTCTGGTTTCCCACCATAGAGTTTCCTCCTAGCATGAAGTCCTTTTTCATCTGCTGACTAGAAGTCTGGTTCTCCCATTATAGAGTTTCCTAGCACAACATCCTTTTTCATCTGCTGGCCGGAAGTCTGGTTCCCCCACCATAGTCTCCTCCTAGCATGACATTTTTTCCTCTATCTGTTTTAACTGGAAGCCCTATGAATTGTGGAGCTGACCAGCGACAGGGAACCTCAGCAGAGTGATGAAAGAGCCACATGTGGCTCCAGAGCTGTGGGTTGCTGACCCCTGGTATAGGATTTTCCTGTTTGAGCAGGGGTTGGACTAGGAGACTTCCAAGGTCCCTTCCAACACTGTTATTCTGATGAAAGTTCTTAATTGTGCTAATTTTAATCCAACTTTAGTGTCAATATTTATTGGTTGAGTGTTTTCATGTTTCATTGTTTTGTTTTTATTGATTATAAGCCACCTAGAGTTCAATCAATCAGAATAGAGCTGAAAGGTACCTTAGAGGTCTTCTAGTCCAACCTCCTGCTCAAGGAGGAGACCCTATAGCACAGGGGTCCCCAACCTGTGTGGGCCACTGCCTACTACTGGGTGTGGGCCACTGCCTACTACTGCCTATTCGCAACTGGGCTACATGAGTAGCAGGCCAGTGACTGCATGTGTGCAATCCCATTCATGTGAGTGGAGACACTGATACACACAGTCCTACTTGTGTGAGTGAGGGACACTGAAACCTGCAGCTCTACTCATGCAAGGTGTCTTGCGGGAGTGGAGTTGCATGTGCCAGCCCATCACTCATGTCAACAGGTTCTCCTCTTCCCCCCTGAAAGCCACAAAGATTGGGAACCACTGCTATACCATTTCAGACAAATGATTGCTCGATCTAGGTGAAATATATGGCATATAATTTAAATAAACAAACAAACAATACATATGCAACCAGCCACTCAAAAGGTAAACATTTCCCCTGTTGGGTTGTGTCCAGCTGTAAGGTGCAGTGCTCATCTCTGTTTCTTGGCCAAAGGAGTCACCTGTGATGACCCGGGGCAAAATACAGAGGCAACACAGTCAGCTGATAGTTCAAATTGCCCCTTAATTGCTCCAATTTCCCCCCCAAAATACTCCCACGTTTTTGGCAAGTCCCAGAGCAAAGTGATCACACACACACACTTCCAGCAGCTTCCAACAGCAAATAGTCCAACACAACACCATGAGCACAATGGCTGCAAAGCAAGAAATCCAACAGGGAAAAGGAATAGGTCAATGAATCCAGGAAGCAAAAGAACAAGTAATGGTTACCGGAAGCAAAGGAACAAGGCAATTAATCCAGAAAGCAAGAAATAAGCAAGAAGTCCAGGAAACTCCAAACATCATCAGTGCAACACAAAACTACATGAATTCAGTGTTTGTTCCCGACAAATACATCTCCCCACAACATCTCTTTAAGTCTGTCCCCAGGTGTGCCTTGTGCGAAGAGGAGCGGGGCGCTCTCCTCCCAAGTTGTCGGGTCAGCCTGTGCTGTTCCCATCTTCTCTCCACTCTGTGCTCAGGGATCAGGAGGGAGTAGTTCTTGCTCATCACTTGAGCTCTGTCTCTCATGTTCATTGCTTAGCCTCTCTTGGTCATCCTGGCCCCGTTCCTATCCTCCTACAAATGATCTCAATCCCGAAAGCCCTGGCTGACACAGCCTGCTTTCCCCCCATTCCTCCAAAGCCAATAAAACCGCCCCCTCAATCTCTGTTGGCTCCAGTTTCAGCTCATCTTCCTCCACAGATTCAGGCTCTGATGAAGGCATGACATCAGCATTGTGTGAAAGCATTTCTGTAGTCATTTGGGTGGCATGGCTATATGCCACAGGCACATTAAATGCTGTTACTTTCCCACCAAAATGGTACCAATTTATCTACTCGATGTGCATGCTTTTGAACTGCTAAGTGTCAGAGCTGCCACCTCATGCCTGCAATCACTTTGGAACCAGTCTGCCATGAATACTGAAGGGAGGGTAAGATGCAGCGGGAGCACTTGAGAGAAAAGTGAAAGTTTAAAAAGTGAAGGTGCCTGCCCAAGGTGGTGTATCAAGGATGCTGCACAATGAGAAGAATGCAGCTGCAAGCCAGCCTACCATCAGAGTGGCCGTTTCCAGAACATCTTCTTCAAAATTGAGAAGGACAATGGAGAATGGGAAGTGTTTAAGCAAGGAAAAGATTTCACTTGGGAAATTAGCATGGGAATTTCAGTTCTGGCTTTGCACTACTGTATTTCACTTGACTTCTAGTAAACTACACCTTTCTCCACCCAATGGGGTTAGGGATCATTGTTACTCAGAAGCTCAAGCTGAGGTCAGTCTGTCAGTTTAGTGGGCTAGCAATGAAGGACAAAATGAAGAAAAGTAATGGTCTGAAAAATCAGGAGAGCTATAAAATTCGACAAGTGGGCACCGTAGTTGACACTTTTGCTGTGTTTTTCACAGGCTAATGCAGAAAGATGGTCTTTTTAAAATAATCTTTGCTTAAACTCAGATACCATTTCTGTGTTGCTTACCTGCATCCAATCAAAATGTAGACCCCAAACTTCATAAATGGAAATCCACAACTGTTTGAAATCATCCTGATCCATACAATTCTTCTCCTCTCCTCTCTTCTCCTCTCTCCTCTCCTCTCTCCTCTATCCCCTCCTCTCCTCTTCTCTCCTCTCCTTTTCCTTCTCCAATTCTTCTGTCTTTTGTTTTCCTAATTGAAATTCAGAATTCTTTAGGGGATACCGCCAAATGAGACATCAACAAGTCTGACAGCTTAACTGTATGGCTTTTTTCTTAAAAAAAAAAATCTTGAGTAATAGATTTATTGTTACAAACTCCTGCTGTGTCTTCTGCCTGCTACAGTGATGGCCATTAGTTGTCAGGACTTTGCTCTAGAGAGCAAAGGAGGGATGGGGAGTACAGAGGATGGATTTGACAATTATATCAAAATTAAATTAAACACCAGAAAGTTCCAAGTTTGCAATCAAGGCTTTTCATTTCTTCTCCTCCTCTCTGATATTGTTCCAGGGTACCATGGAGAGTGGGATAATTCAAGTCTGCATCCTCTCTTTGATTCAGTTTCTGAATTACACACTGAGATATAGTATAAATCAAAGCATGAAGAAAGGTTTCAGGAATTGAATGTGTCTCTTTCCATGTGTGGGATGACATGATGGTAGTGTTCCAATATCTATGGGGCTACCCCAAAGAAGAGGAGGTTGAAAAACTCTTTGCTTCTCCTCCAAGAGCTGAAAAATTGATGAAGTCTTTTGGACAAGAAGATAATTTTTTCAAAGGAAAGAACAAAACAAAACAGGAAAGTCCAGTTGCCTTTTGGGTAAAAAAAGCACCTTCAGGACACCTATCAAATCCTTCCCAAGGGCCTGGAATAGCCAGATGTTGTCTGATGGTGTTAAAGATTTATTGACAGTATTATTATCTCAGGATTTAAGCTTGTCTGAATAAAGCCACCTTTTTCAACCAGCAAATTGGTCTACAGTGATGGTGTTTATGTGGTTCTCCAGATGTTTTGGGGTTCCATCCATGAAGCCTATGACTATTGGTACTAAATTCAAAGTTTCTTCTTTACTATACTTCAGATATTCTTCCATTGCCTTTTTCTTTCTTTCTTCAATTGCCTGATGTGCTTGCATCATTCCACACCCACCTATTTTCCTTTGTAAGTAGAGTTTATCAACATTGTTTTGAGGATAAAGGGCATGTTGAATTGTCCTTATTTTTCTAGTCTTCCTATCCAGGGCTTTTTAGTTCTTCCCTGAATCCAGACCACTATTCCAGCTGTGTATATAATGACTAGAATTAGAATCACTCATTGCTTTGAAATGTTAGAACTTCTTTACTCTAATGATGTATTGACAACTAACCTTCTACCTAAGTTCCGTGTGCTTGATGCTATCAGCTTGAAGGATGCTCAAGTATTTATAGTACAGAATAGACTAGAATAACACTTAGAAGGGACCTTGGAGGTCTTCTTGTCCAACCACCTGCTCAGGTGGGAAACACAATATCATTCCAGACAAATGGTTGGCCAATCTGTTCTTAAAACCTTCCAGTGTTGCAAAATTCATAACTATTTATAGTACAGAATAGACTAGAGTAACAGAGTTAGAAGGGACCTTGGAGGTCTTCTAATCCAGCCCCCTGCTCAGGTCGGAAACACTATATCATTCCAGACAAATGGTTGGCCAGTCTGTTCTTAAAAACTTCCAGTGTTGCAAAATTCATAACTACTGGAAGCAAGTTGTTCTACTGATTAATTGTTCTGTCAGGAAATTTCTCCTTAGTTCTAGGTTGCTTCTTTCACTGATTAGTTTCCAACCTTTCCTTCTTGTCCCACCCTCAGGTGCTTTGGAGAATAGCTTGACTGCCTCTTCTTTGTGGCAACTCCTGAGATATTGGAAGACTGCTATCATGTCACCCCAAGTCCTTCTTTTCATTAGACTAGATATACCCAATTCCAGCAACCATTCTTTATATGTTTTAGTCTCCAATCCCCTAATCATCTTTGTTGTTCTTCTCTGCCCTCTTTCTAGAATCTCAACATCTTCTTTATGCCTGGTGATCAAAACTGGATGCCATATTCCAAGTGTGACCTTACCACGGCATGATAAAATGCTATCAACACTTCATGTGATCTTGATTCTATTCTTCTGTTTATGCAGCCTAGAACTGTGTTGGCTTTTTTTTTGCAACTGCAGCACATGGCTGGCTCATATTTAAATATGGAGTCCACTATGATCCCTCCACAGTTACCAATATTGAGCAAGATACCACATAATGCACTGTACCTGTGCATTTGGTTTTTCTTGCCTAAATGTAGAACTTTACTTTTTTCACCATTGAACTTCATTTTATTAGATAGTCTGACAAGATCCTTTTGAATCTTAACTGCTCAAAGAGCTGCTGATTCAGTTCTACAGAGGAATTATTGAGTCTGTCATCTGCACCTCTATAATGGTTTGGTTTGGCTCTGCAACCAAACAAGATTGACACAGACTTCAGAGGGTAATTAGGCCTGCAGAAAAAAAAAAAACTGCCTTCCATTGAGGACCTGTATACTGCATGAGTCAAAAAGAGGGCTATGAAAATATTTACAGACCCCTCACATCCTGGACATAAATTGTTTCAACTTCTACCTTCAAAATGATGCTATAGGGCATTGCACACCAGAACAACTAGACACAAGGACAGTTTTTTCCCAAATGCCATCACTCTGCTAAACAACTAATTCCCACAACACTGTCAACCTACTTTGTAAGTCTGTATTAGTATTATTCTTCTCATCCTTCCTATGACCTATCACTTCCCACATATGATTATAACCATGTTGCTTGTATTTTTACAATTTATATTATTTTATTTGTTTCCTCGTATGATTTCATTGCTTATTAGTAACCTATGACCATCACTAAGTGTTGTATCTTATGATTCTTGATTATTGTATTTTAATTTATTGTATTTTTTTTATTTTTTTCTTATGTACACTGAGAGCATATGTACCAAAGACAAATTCCTTGTGTGCAATCACGCTTGGCCAGTAAATAATTCTATTAAGTCTACCTTCTGGAGTTAATAGTGACATTCTTCATCCATATTCTTCTTTAAGGCATTTTGATTCTTTCAGATTTCATTATTTTTATCTTGTTAATGGTGAGGATTGGCCTAATTGTCCAGTCCAAACTCCATTGGAAAATCTTGGTTTCATAGAGGAAGTAACTGACCAAAGTTACTACGGCACTGAGAAAAGTGACTTAAGACCATTTTTCATTCTTATGATTGCACCATGGTCATGTGATCAAAATTCAGATGCTTAATGACTGACTCGTATTTATGATGGTTGCAATTTCCCAGAGTCAAAGTGATATCTTTTGAGACCTTCTGCCATGCCCCTGTCAGAATCTTAATCTGAGGAGGAAGCTGGACAGCTGACAGGGAATGGGAGTATGGGTCCATTGGCTGTGGAGGAGGCTGGGGAAGGGCAAAGTCTGGCTGTGCAGAGAAGGAAAGAGGTAGAATAAGGGAGAGGAAGTTCAGAGGAAGAACCAGGCCCAACCCCTCTTCATCCTCGGGGACTCAGGGATGAATGGAGAAGAGAGCAACCCGGGTTGCATGGCTTATGGGGGAGGAAAGGGCCCTGATTCCCTTCATTAGCCATAGCTGACAGTTGATAAGAAAGTCAGTCTGCGTGTGGCAGGCTGCTGGGAGCAAACATGACTTTATCCTGTGTTGTTGTGGCTTATCTGTGTTCCTGATTTCTTTCCCAAACATGTGAGATTTGCTGTGCCTTCAAGTTTGAAATTCTTGCTCCTACCCTGCCAAACTAAAGGCTCTGTCACACTGGCCAACGGATGCAAAACATTTGTAAAAAGGACACAGCGGACAAGCAAAATGTTCCATCTGTTGTTATCTGCTCTCAAAAGTGCCCCGAATTTGCATAACCAGAGCGGACAACACGGAAAGGACGGAAAGGAACGAACGGGGGAGGAATAGGGCGGATGGAAAGTGGATGCTCCACGGAAGCCTAGCGGATGGAAGCGGATGGGAGCGGATGTCACATCCGCAAGGCTTCCGGGGGAGCACAGCAAAGTGGACGCGGAACGGAAGACGGGGTGCAGAGCGGATGCTGAGCGGATGAAACGGATGCAGAGCTGGAGCCTAGCGGATGCCTAGCGGGATGCCTAGCGTTCACTGTGCATGTGGGGAGAATTCATGAATCAGCCCCGCAATATAAAGGGGAAGCAGCTTGGAGAGAGAAGGCGGAGAGCCTGGGCTACACTTCGGAGGTCCTCCTCGGGTGGTGGAAGCACATGCACACCTGGTATGGAAGCTGAACATCAAGAAATCTGGCCAGGCCACGGTCAAGCTGACGGACCGGGAGACCTACGTGATGGCCAAGTGCAGCTTCTTGGAGGGTGAAATCTGCCACTAAGGAGCAGCCCCTCTCACACCCTCTCTCTCAGGCAGCCTGCTGAGAGCCATTCCTCTTCTGGCAAAGAGTCAGCTCCTGTGTCCAGGCAGGTATCTGTGGAGTGTGCCACGATGGCCCCCCCCAAGAGCTGCACTACCCCTGGTGGAGTACGTGGAGGACCCCCTGACGCAGTGGGAGAAAGGAGACGGCACTTCCACCAAAGCAACCAGCATCCACCCCCATCTCCACCTCCACAGAAAGGCAGAGAGGCAGACAGGAGGGGCAGAGCCACACTGTCCTGCTGGAGATCAGGGACAACATCAGGAGCAGCGTAGATCTCCTCTCTCAGCTGGTACACCACCGATGCCCCATCCTCCAACCGCAAGCCCTTCCTCACCTACATCAACCAGACCCTCACATGGCACGTGGAGGACTCCCTGGTGCAGTGGGAAAAGGAGACGGCACTTCCACACAGCCCTACACCGCATCCACCCACAGGTCCACCTCCACAAAAAGCAAGAGAGTCAGACAGGAGGGGCAGAGGCACACTGTCCTACTGGAGATCAGGAGAACCATCCGGAGCAGCATAGATCTCCTCTGTCAGCTGGTCCACACCGACTCCCATCCTCCAACCACAAGCCTTCCTCCACCTATGTCAACCAGACCCTCACATGGCGGAACTCCAGGACCAGGTGTGTGAAGGACCGGATCACCGAGCTGCTTCACAACCCTCCAGATCCAGAGGAACCTGCTCCCACCCAGTCCAGGCCTGCTCCTCCACCCAGGTGATGTCACTGCCCTTCCAAGCTCCACAGGGCTCCCTACCAAGGCTACGGCACCAGGAGGTCCAGCAGCACAGGCAGCCCTTCCCAGTCCAGGCATAGATACATCAGATGCCAACGCTGGCACTGATACCACCGATGCCACCCCATGCCACCGATGCCACCCATGCCACAGATGCCACAGATGCCACCGATGCCACCGACGCCAGTCCTCACCAGCTGCAGACCAGACAGCCCCACTACACTGCTCTTCCTCCACCCACTGCCAAGCCCGGCCTCAGTACATCTGTCATCAGTATTGGGGCTGACACCCCATGTTATGGAGGAAGGGGCTCTCAACATCACGGGCTGAGCCAGCTCTCTGAGAGCTTCCTCAACACACTGTCCCTGTTGTCCTCTCGGGGCCAGGTACCCCAGTGGCGCTCAGACCAGCCTCCAGCAGCAAGCCACCTCCACAGCACCTGGACCCTTCACTCCTGAGACTGGGCACGCCTCAGAGTGACCAAGAAGAGTGCCAGAGACTGGATGGATACCTGTTGACTTTATTTTTGCTTTGGACACTTGACTTGGGTGATTTTTCTTTTACAGCTTGTTATTAATAAAGATTATCTTTGCTTCACACACTTGCTTCATTTATTTTTTTCAATAAAGTCTTGGTGGAAACTTTTAGAAATGGTTTAAGCCTTTGCATGCTTGTGGGATGGGTAAGGATAGCAGTGGGATGGGCAGGGATACTTTGGGATGGGTAATACCTGTGGGATAGATAAACCTCCAGTGCAAAGCATAGTAGAAACTGTATGGTCCACCCTCCAGGTGCCACACCTATGGCCCTTTATTATCAGTAATAATGTAATCAATCATCCACACATGTCAACATAAACACAACTCTTTATTAAATGCCCTGTTCATTGGAGGCCCACCCAAATATACATGGCCCACTCATCAATGTGATGAGACAGGATGAAGGAAGCATCCATTAATCATCTATCATTCTGTCTTGCCACTCCACTGCTCCAGCTGGGGAGTTGCACCAGTGTTTCAGGAGGTTGCACTGCTTCTTCCCTTCACGTGAGCTCTCTTGAGGCCTTGCACATCCTTAGTGTCTGTCAGGTTTCGCCCTTGCCTCCATTCCCCAGGCTCCATGTCCCAATTGCCTTGTTGGAGGTCCACGAGCCTGTTCTGCAAAACTGGGTAGCAGGTCCGCATGTGATTGTGCAGGATGCAGCAAAATTCCACGATCCTCCTCACGGTCTCTGGGCGATTCTGCATGGTGGTGAGAAGTACCTGAACCTGTTGGCACCACTCAAAGGCGTTCTCCACCCGCCCTACAGCCTATAGTTGAAGATCCTCTCTCACGGATGAGGAGTCTGGAAGTGTAGGGCTTCATGGTAGGTTCGAGGGAGAAGGTGTCATCCCCCACGATGAAGTAGAGCACATTCTTGCGTGTCATTGGGCAGGGGGTTCTGGATCTGGAATCCCATGATGAGGTTGCATTCCAGCCCCTCCTTGAGGTCACTGGCGTTGTATACCTGGCATCTGAAGCTGACCCGTTGCCTGAAGCATCGATGTACATGAACTTGTATCAGCATCAACATGCGAAGAGGATGATGCTGAAAAAGCCCTGTTGAAATAAGTGGACCCCGACTTGGCTGAGAGCTTGGCAGGCACGTGCTTCCCATCTATGGCTCCAACCATGTGGGGAAGTTCCACTTCTGATCCACTGCTCTGCAACTTTCTTCCAGCCTTCTTTAGTGGAGAGGCACTGGAGGAGCTCTCCAGGTTATCTTCGATGATGGCCTGCACCACTTCCTGACCACAATGCTGATGGTGTTAGTGGCACCCCAGCCGTACTGCATGCTCCTGTAGGTGGTCCCTGAGTCCAGGTGGCGCAGAGTCAGTGCCACCTTCAGCCAGGGTCCAGGCTGGCCCGGAAGTTGGTGTTTGCCTTTGGTCAACCTGGGTCTCAGCCACTCCACAACTTCATCAAACATGCTGGAGGCAATCCTCATGAAGTCTGGAATGCACGAGGGCTCTTCATTCCCTCAGCTCCACCATCAGCTTGTTGTACAGTCCATACTCTGCCTTCTCGCAATCCATCTTCAGACCCGTCTTTGGCCGCCTCCTTTTCTTCATGTAGAACAGTTGAAAGAGCCTGTTGATGGCTTCGCATATTTGCAGAACGATGGTGGCTACCAAAAGGAGTGTGTTTATGATCCATGGTGCACAATGACTGGATGCTGTGGAAGAGCAAGAGCCAGATGAAGGCTGCAGAGGTCTGCACAGCAGGGCTGCGGGACTGAAAGTGAGAGATCCAGGTGAGTTCCTCCCCTTTTTATAGGCATATAGTTTTTCCACTAGGTGTCCTTTTGCATCCTCTAGGCATCCTCTAGACATCCTAAATATCCAAGATAGGTCCCCTCTGCGAACGTTTTTTCCATTTTAAATGCTTTCTTTGGCAAGCGCATCCGCTTTCATCCTTTCCTCTGTCCGTGCTACTAACGCTGCGCGTCCGTTCCATGTCCGTTTCGCTTCCTCCCTGTGACCGTTTTCCGCTGGAGTGGATTTGAGTTGTGCGGATGCACAGTGGATGCCTAGCAGATATAGAGGATGACGACGGATGTAGAACGGATGTTCCCCATTGCCGTTGCGGATGCCGAACGGACGCGTGGATACACCTTTTTGAGTGGATGGAACTTCAGTCGACGGATGCTGGATGGATAGAAAGGATGAAAAATGGAGGCAGTGAGTACAGAACGGATGAATCGCATTAACCAACAGATGGCAAAGTGGTTCTCTCCATTTTACATCCTCTTTCCATTTGTTGGTGCAGTTTGACATGGGGCTTAATTACTTCAGTTTGGATTGTTTGGGACTTTAAGTTACAGGTTTGGTGTGACCATGTTTTGGATCTTGATCTCTGCAATACAAAGGCTGTTCTTGGGACATTTTTTCTCCAGCCCAAAGTAACC
>BHFT01033640.1:0-13416 GCA_004320025.1 Laticauda laticaudata
AAGAAAGAAAGAAAGAAAGAAAGAAAGAAAGAAAGAAAGAAAGAAAGAAAGAAAGAAAGAAAGAAAGAAATGCAAGGAAAACTATCATTACAGTCTCATAAACAATAAAATGGAAACCAGAGCGAAAGAAGTAACCCTTCAAAATGAGCATTTCAGACATGCCAGGTGACCGAGTTCCCCACTTCAACTAGTTGTACAGGGAGCCTTTGATTTATGACAACTGAGCCTAAAATTCCTATTGCTCACAGAGACATTTGTTAAGTGCCCCATTTTATGACTTTTCTTGCCACATTTGTTAAGTGAATCACTGAAGTTGTTAAATTGGTAAACTGCTTGTCAGAAGGTCACAAAAGGTGGCCAGGGGATCCCGGGACACTGCAACCATCATAAATACGGGTCAGTTAGTAGCCAAAGATCTGAATTCTGACCATGGGAATCCTGCAATGGTTGTAAGTGTGAAAACCAGTCATAAGTTGAAGGGGGGGGGGGTTTCCAGTACCATTGTAACTTCAAATGGTCACTAAATGGAACTGTTGTAAGTCAAAGAACACCTGTACTGAAAACTCCTAAGGCGTAGGACAATGAAACAAGAGGAGAAGTTTGGGGAAATCTGACCCCCTGTCCCCTTCAATGATCTTTATCCGACAAAAAGGCGGAAGTGACAGAACGGCTGCAAAACCTCCCATTCTTGAAGCTGCCTTTTGACGGCTTTGGAAGAAGGTGGAAAAGTCTATTGTAAGACAGATGCAACTTAGGAGCGGGGGGGGGGGGNGGTGGAAAAGTCTATTGTAAGACAGATGCAACTTAGGAGCGGGGGGGGGGTGCTGGGGGTTCACAGTGGTTCGGGCAATCCTCTAGCTAAGACTGCAGGGTTGGTGAATCCCCAAATCCCGCTCCTGGCTGGCCCCACCCTGCTCTGCCCAACCCCACCCCACTCCCTTCAACCCTGCCCTGCTCCACCCAACCCCACCCAGCCCCAACTTATAGATCCATCCACTCCTCGCCTCCTTTGGCCACCTGCATCTGGCTCCCTCCCTCACTTGCCAGCCTTTGTTAGCCCGGTCCTGCGCAGCCCAGCTCTGGTTCCCTCGCTACCCTCCGGCTTCCTCGCTCCCTGGGTAAGTTGCCACGGAACTGGGTGGGGGGCAGCCAGGCTCCAATGGCTTTCGGCCTTTACAGGCGAAGTCCAGCTCTTGGGTCCCGTGTGCACCTGCCATGTGAGGCCCAAGGCTTGGAGGGTGTGGAGTCTCTGACAGCTGCTTTTTGGGCTTGCTGCTCTTGGCCAGAGACTCGGGGTGGGGTGGAGAACAAACACGACAGGAGCGTACCTTTCCTCATTTACAGATGGCAGCAGAGAGAAGTTCCTCTCTTGCTGGGCATGGGCAGTTCTTCTGGTCCTCGTGCTGCACATGCTTACCTTGGTCACTCAGAGAGACACGTGATGCAGCTGAGACACTGGCCTGGTCCAGCCATTTGTCTCCGCCGCTTCTGTTGGGCTGCACAAGATGCTGCAAGAGCTCTCGCAACGTCCTGTGCAGCCCAATCAAAGTTGGGATTCAGCAGGTTCTGATCAGTTCTGGAAAACCGACAGTGGAAATTTTGAGTAGTTTGGAGAACCAGCAAATCCCACCTCTGACTGGCCTCACCCCCATCTCTTCTCTGCCTCCCATTGAGTCCCAGCTGATTGGCTGGGTCTCCTTTGGTTGTCCTGTTCAGGAGAACAGAGCTGGAAAGCAGATTAGTGGCGTGGGGAGGCAAGGGAGATTTTGCAGTAACCTTCCCCTGCCACACCCACCAAGCAATGCCCACCAAGCCACACCCACAGAACCGGTAGTAAAAAAATTTGAACACCACCACTGAGCCCAATATGTCTTTTCAAAGCAAAGAAGCAACGTCGAGTTGGCCACACCCAATCACATGACCACCTAGCCACGCCAACCCAGTTACATGACCACCCAGCCATGCCCAGCCAGCCAGTCATTAGGGCAGAGAACCCTTTTCTAAAAAAATTGGAAGCCCACCCCTGCTTAGGAGGACTCAACATTATCACACTCCTGGGTGTAGAAAATGATTGGCATCCTCATGAGGCTATGACAGAAGACAAGAGGACATCCTATGGTGAGGATTGATTGATGCAAAAGGTCAAAAGATGGATATCTTGTCACTCAATGCTCTTTTTAAAAAAGTGGGGCTTATTGAACTACTATGATGTCTTGAAAGACTTTGCATTTCTTGAAGCCCAGAAATGAATAATATTATGCTAAATGGGGTAAATATTATGTAAAATGGATACAAAGAAAGGCTCCAAAGCCAGTGAGATACAAAGAACTTGAGTTTATCACTAAATAGTGAGGTAAAGGTAAAGGTTCCCCTCACACATACATACTAGTTGTTTCTGGCTCCAGGGGGTGGTGCTCATTTCCGTTTCAAAGCCAAAGAGCCAGCGTTAACCGAAGACGTCTCTATGGTCATGTGGCCGGCATGACTAAATGCCTTTGAAGGCGTACAAAACGCTGTTCCCTTCCCACCAAAGTGGTCCCTATTTTTCTACTTGCCTTTTTTACATGCGCTCGAACTGCTAGGTTGGCAGAAGCTGGGACAAGGAACAGAAGTTCACTCCATTATGCGGGATTCGAACTGCTGAACTGCCGGCCTTTCTGATCGACAAGCTCAGTGACTTAGTCGCTGAGCCAACGCGTCCAAAGACCTCAATGCCTTAAGACGATTTGGGCAAAAATTGGCAGTCAAAGCCACAAGATCATGCCTGGTTTAAACTCAGCCACAGAGAGAAGTTTAGGAACTGCCAATGCTTAGCAACTGGAATTTTTTTTATGTTGTTTCATCAAAATTGAAATGTCAAGCCACATCACAGCTTTTTTTTTTAAAGTTTAAAACACTTTAATAGATGAAAAGGCAAGGCGAGAGAAAAACTCTCTTGAATCTTCAGTAAGCCCTGTACATTCCTTTCTGAAAAGGATAATTTCTAATTATTTATGAGTTATTCAAATTCTGTTGCCTCAGCAACAGCTTTTTTGGAGAGCAGATGCTCGGGAGATGTGCTAATTTATTCCGATTTTCTCAAATTTTGTTTAGCATCAAGCCGAATGTTGATGTTCCTCCTTTTGTTGAAGGAAGTGTCACTAACTCCTGAGGCTTCCATGTTTTTAAACATTCTTTTAAGCTAAGTGGTCCATTGATGTATTTGGAGCACCTTCGCCAATCTGGGTTGCTCTCAAAACTAAGTAGGAATAGAGTTGATTTGGACTTGAAAGAGACTTGATCTCATGTTAATATTTATTGTGAGTTCTGGCTTTGTTTTGGCAAGTTCAAAATAGCTCCTAACTAGGCTCACCATGGAAAATGCCAAGGGACAGGTAGCAATTTTTTTTTCCAGAATGAAGAAAGAGGAAGGAAGGAAGGAAGGAAGAAAGGAAAGAAGGGAGGGAAGGAGGAAAGGGAAGGGAAGGGGAGAGGGGAGGGGAGGGAGGAAGAGAAGGGGAGGGAGGAAAGGGGGAGACAAAGAGGGAAGGACAGGAGAAAGAAGGTAAGGCGTAGGGAGAGGAGGGAGACGGAGGAAAGGGGAGAAGGAGGGGAAAGGATGAGAAGCGGAGGGGAGGGGAAGGGAGAAAAGGGAAGCGTAAGCAAGAGAAGGAAGGCAGAGGCACCGAGGAATACGGTTTAGGGAGGGAGAGGGTAGAGAAAATGTGGGCAGGGCCAGCAAAAGGAGAAAGCAAGAAGGGAGACGAAGGGAGGGTCACCATTGAACATAGAGAGAGGGGTGAAGGAACGGAACAAGGAAGGGAAAGAAAGGGAGAGGAAGGAGGGGAGGGAAGAAAGCAAAGAATAGAGAGAGAGAGAGATGAGAGAGAGAGATGAGAGAGGAGGAGGAGCGAAAACCTGTGGGGTCCTTGATTGTTATCTAACTGTGGTTTGTTTGCTTGCCAACATTCCCGTTACAACCTACACAAGAAACATATTCAGTGCTAAGAGGGAAGTGACGTTGTGCATGAGAGGAGGAGGTACAAAGGAGAGGAAAACATTTAGGAAATATTTCCAGCAATATGAAAGATGGCCCTTTTGTAAATACATATCCCTGCTTTTATTGCAAAAATATTACTGCATCCTGATTAATGGTAAGCGTTGAATAGTATGTATGTATATATATATGTGTGTAATATATCCAATTGTTTAAAAAAAAAAAACAAAACGTGATTTATGAAACGAAAGGGGTATGTTTCATAATCATTTTCAGAATGATTCCCCAATTAGGAACTATTCAAATTGAATTTAGTTTGAGAAAGCTGCTTTAGTTAAATTTCATTTTCTAACCTTGATCCTTGGAGATGGCGCAAGAAAACAATGAAAATGAGGTTAGCAAACTTTAATCATATCAAAGCAATTCCATAGCACGATGGCAGAGACGGGCAGAAAACCTGTATTGATTATGCCTGGTCTCTAGAAATAGATTTTTCCCTTTAACATTCTTAGAAGATACAATGGTAAAATTGGAATGAAATGCTTAGGAGTGAAGCCATCCCTCTCCTCTGATGTCTGCAATTTAAAAAATAAAATCAATTTAAATTTGGAAGCCCTTAGGCTTGGCTGTCCTTTCTTCGAAAAAACTCACAATAAGATAATATCATCTTCCTGATGTAGAAGAAAATCATTTCTATTCAGATCCTAGATCGTGAAATAAGACTTTTTCCTCCACTATTACAGGTAGTCCTAAACGATTTGTTTAGGGACATTCAAAGTTATGACGGCAGTTGAAAAATGGATCTTAGGAACATCCACATGGTCACCTGATCGAAATTCAGACTCTTAGCAACTGACTTATCTTTATGACAGTTGCAATGTCCCGATCAGTGGTGGGATTCAATTTCTTTTTTACTACCTGTTCTGTGGGCGTGGCCTGGTGGGCGTGGCAGGGGAAGGATACTGCAAAATCTCCAGTCAGAGGTGGGATTTGCTGGTTCTCTGAACTACTCAAAATTTCCGCTTCCTGTTCTCCAGAACTGGTCAGAACCTGCTGAATATCCATCCACCTCTGGTCCCGATGTTGTGTGATCCCCTTTTGCGACCTTCTGACAAGCGGAGTGTCAACCCGTAAAGTATTCCCATGCCTGTTTCCGAATTGCCATAAGAAGGACGGAGAGGAAAACCTGAAGGAGCAGAACAGCAATTAAAACCAGAAACACATTCTACTCTTATCTTATAAAGACTGTAGCCTAGGCTACTGAATCTTCTGCCCCAAAAATCCTTTATCGGAGAATGTGACTGATGATACTCAGCCCGTGAATGTTTTTCATTGGAGAATCTGATTTATGACATACCCAGCGGGGTGGGGAAAAACAGGGTAATAGGTGATAGTAAATTCAGTGTGTCAGAGTTGGCTTCATACGGATTAGTGCTGGACATGTAGCTCAATATCTTCTTTAAAATATGGTGGCCAAAACTAGATGCAGCCCCTCAAATCCTGGAAGATTGCTATCATGTCACCCCCAGTCTTTTTTCTAAACTAATGGTACCCAGTTCCTCGGTGTTCAAAAAAGACGATCCTATTCATATTAAGAGGTTAACAGAATTGGAAGGGACCTTGTAGGTCATCTAATCCAACCCCCCACCCCTGCCCAAGCAAGAGACCCTACACCATTTCTGACAGATGGGAGTCCAATCTCTTCTTGAAAGTCTCTAGTGATGAAGTTACCACAATTTCTGAAGGCAACTTCTGTTCCATGACGTCTTTCCTGAACTCAAATTTAGATCACACTCCACCAATCCTTAAATTCCTCCCAACAGCTCTAGATTTAATAAATAAAACTAAAAAGTGTGCTTCATGGATATGAGAAGTATCTCCAAGAAAAATCTTCTCTCCTGCATTCCAATTAAACCCCAAAACTAAATTAACTTCCACGATCAAATGAACTGATTCAGGGAGAGGAGGGAAAAAAAGTAATTAAACCTCATTTGTTCTGTTTTGTTTTTTGTTTTTGGTAAGGCATAAAAATTACCGAGTTACAAATGCATAATAGATGTACCAGCGTGAACTCAATTCCCACTTCAGCAGAGAGAGAGACACACACATCAATGTACAAAAACTGAGTTAGTTTGCAATATTCTAAGTGCAATGACCCAGGGTGGGATACAAAATAAACACAGTCACAAAAACCCACTGAAGCCCCTTTTATTCCTTCACTTTGCTTCCAAGCTCCAAATATCTTTGACGGAAGACAAAAAACTCCCACACAAGCAGTTACAAGGAGGAAAAAAGCAACACAAAGCAGGCAAGATAAGGGCTAGAGGACGTCCACAGATAACAGACACTGGGAAGGACACCAAACTCAGAGAGGAACCATAAACTAGAGATATTGACATGCTTTGTTTCCAGCACTTGCCTGTACGTAGGTCCGTCCTCTTATTCAGTTGTCACAGCTGCAGCCCGTGAAGAGGATCAAGGCCCTCTCCTCCCCAGTAGACCACGTCTCTCCCTTATCCTCTCCTCCCTGCGTGCCCTAGGATGGAGAAGGGATGGGCCTGGGTCCTCCTCTGACTGCCCAGCTGGCCTCTGCCCTTCCCCAGCCTCCTCCACAACCTCTGGAGCCGAACTTCCACTCCCTGTCGGCTGTTCCTCCTCTCCCTCAGAGTCAGTCTCCACCAGGGACATGACACTAAGAGAGGCTGACAGCCAAGGGTGCAGGGCTAATGAATCCTTGGGGAAAATTGGAAATCATTTGTCTGAGGTTGTAATTGTTTAAAGAGGCATAAATACACAACAGTTGCTTCATTGGTTTCAATTATTATTTTTATTAACTGCATTCCCACCCTGCAAGACAGGTTTCAGGCAGAGAAGAACTCACCCCAGCGTTCTTCCAACTGGTTATCAGTTTTATTTCTGGAATTAGGGAAATAATCTTTGCATAGTATATATTGACTTGCTCTTGAGAGCAAGGAAGGATATGCCACGCCTAACTCATATCTTGTTAAATGTCTATGGAGGCTGTCAGTCATCCAGGTCATGGTTGTGACTAGACTTTGGTTTTTCCTTGAGGACATGACACTTCTCATCCAAGAAGCTTCTTCAGTTCTTTGATTCTTCTTTTTCCTCCTCCTCCTCCTCCTCCTTCTCTTCTTCCTCTTCCTCCTCCTCTTCTACTACTACTACTATTACTTTCTTCTTCCTCCTCCTTTTCCTTCTTTTTCATGCTTCTCCTTCTCTTTTCTCCTCCTCCTCCTCCTCCTCCTGCTGAAATAGTATAAGATTTCCTGCTTGAGCTGAAGGTTGGACTAGAAGACCTCCAAGGTCCCTTCCAGCTCTTGTGGTGTTCTATTCTGATGACCCAGGGTGGGATACAAAAACCACAAAATCACAAAAATAGGTGAAATTCCTCTAATTTCTTCAACTTGGCCTCCAGGGTCCAATTATCATTTGACTGGAGAAAAAACTCTCCCATGAACAGTTGCAAAAAGGAAGAAATTTCGTTCAAACTCAAAATACATATAAGTTATAAATAGAAAAAAACCACACAAACCACACTGAAGAATTAATGAGACAAGGCAGGATAAGGGCTTGAAGATGTCCACAGATATCAAAATACACACACTGGGAAGGACTCCAGAACTCAGATAAGCAATGAAAGACTAGAATTATTTCACGCTTTACTTCCAGCACTGGCCCATGTGCAGTTTGTCCTTTTAAACAGTCCTCACAGCTGCAGCCCATGAAGGGGATCAGGGCCCTTTCCTCCTCCATAGATCACGTCATTCATGTTTCTCCCTTATCCTCTCCTCCCTGCGTGCCCTAGGATGAAGAGGGGGTGGGCCTGGGTCTTCCTCTGAATGCCCAGCCAGCCTGTGCCCTTCCCCAGTTTCCTCCACAACCTCTGGAGCCACATTTCCACTCCTTGTCAGCTGTTCCTCCTCTCCCTCGGAGTCAGGCTCCAACAGGGGCATGGCAGCAGGCTTCATCAGATGCTCAGAAGTCCCTCATAGGAAACAGCTACTAGAAGCAACAAGAGTCTTCTCCATACACACAGCCGATGGACAGAAGCTTCTTCCCATCCAGCATTGGTCAAGAGGTCATTGAAAGAAAAATCATGCATGGAACTTCTGTGGTCAGAATCCTAATCCAGCCAAATCCAAATAATGGCCGATTAGTTAGCAAAGACGCTGAAGGTCTTGAGAACTTTGTGAATCAAGTTTCCTAGTAAGCAAACTTAGATAAACACGATGGAGCTCAAGCGTATCCCAAAAGAGTCTGCTCCATTTTTTCCACCCTGAAGACAAGCACCAGTTCACTTTCCCATTCATTTCTTTCAGCCTTCAAACCACCATTACGGAGATGATTTGGACTTTGAGAAGAACCTCAAAGAGATGTTGAATTTGCACAAAAGGGTGGAACTGGCTGCAATTCCTCAACCCACTGTATGGATTGGCAGCCATCTATCTTGGGATATGCTTTGCCACTGATGCTGTCTTCTCCCTCTCCCTCTCCCCCTCTTTCTCCATCTCTTTTTTCTTTCTCTTTCTCTGAGGTTTTCATTTCTGGGAAATAAAAACAAGGGGAAAATTGGTAGATGAGTAAGCAAATAGATCCAGTTTTTGATAGACCCGTTTGTTGCCACGAGAGACAACTCTTCAGGATGAGCAATTCATCAACTGAAATTTTAATTTCCTCCGGAAGTTGCATACGATCCCACTCATTTATTGTCTTCCCTGTCTTTATCTGGAAGATAGATTTCACCATAACTGCATTAATTCAACAGAGGATATTATTAATTATCACCAATGCGTCATCTTGAGAACTTAATCCTTCTTGGTAATAAGGCTGCAAAAGCATTACAATGATTGTATAATTTCCCAGCCCTTGCATTGCATTCAGAACAAATGTTTAACTAACTAAATACACTATTTTCAAATTACAAACCTTTGGTGACATTCGTGAACAAAAAAATACCTTGGTGTTTCCCCAACCTAAGAATAATGAGTGGGGTATTTTTTATTATTGTTATTTAATGAAAATGGGGTGAGCCCAGTATGAAATTCAGCAAAGTAAATTGTATCACTGCAGGAGAACATTAATGACAAGCCATTTTAGAACTAATTTTTAATTCATCAAAACTTAATTTAAAATAGATGACAGAAATTATATGAGAAGAGCTTGCTGCCTTACAATATAAAATGCAGGAATGTGGCAGATTAGGAAGCTTTCAATCAGAGTGAAAAATGGATCTTATGAATTTTATTAATAAACTAAGTGAGACAGCATAAAATCAGCTCTTGGATCCAATTTATCTTCTAATTCTCCTCCCATATATTAAGGCAGTCTTCCTCATACTGATCTGATTGTGTGGGAATTATACCTGGAAGAGGACAATTTTATTTTAGTTTAATAAAATATTTGTTACATTTTTTTCCCACAGGTAGTCCTCAACTTACAACAATTTACTCAGTGACTGTTTAAAGTTAGAACGACACTGAAAAAAGTAACTTAGGACCATTTTTCACACTTATGACCATTGCAGAAACTTCATGAATTTTGATCAGATGACTATGGGGATGCCAGGGTCATAAGTCATTCTTTTTAGTGCCATCGTTATTTTGAACTATATGAATTGTTATAGAATAGAATAGAATAGAATAGAATAGAATAGAATAGAATAGAATAGAACAGAACAGAATAGAATAGAATAGAATAGAATAGAATAGAATATTGGAATGAAGAATAGAATAGAATGGAATGGAATGGAATGGAATAGAAAGGAACGGAATGGAACAGAACAGAACAGAACAGAACACAATATTGGAATGAAGAACAGAATAGAATAGAACAGAACGAAATGGAATGGAATGGAATAGAATGGAATGGGATGAATAGGAATAGGAATAGTTAATGGAATACAGAATAGAATAGAAGCTGGAAGGGACCTTGGAGGTCTTCTAGTCCAGTCCCAGTTCAAGCAGGAGAACCTTTACCATTTCAGACAAGGGTCTAGTCTCCTCTTAAAAACTTCCAATGAGGGAGTGCCCATGATTTCTGGTGGCAAGCTGTTTCACAGGTTAATTGTCCTCACTGTTAGGAAGTTTCTCCTTAATTCTAGGTTGTTTCTCTCCTTGGTTAGTTTCCATCCATTGTTTGTTGTCTTGCCCTCTGCTGCTTTGAAGAATAATTTGACCCCATCTTCTCTGGGGAAGCCCCTCAAGTACTGGAAGACTGCTATCATGTCACCCCTAATTCTTTCTTTCTTCAGACTAGCCAGACGCAAAACCTGCAGCCTTTCTTCATCTTAATCTTAATTGCTCTTCTCTGAACTTTTGTAAGTCAAAAGTGGGAAAATACTGGTGCAAATTCCATTTTCTTCTCAGAGTTGAAGTATCTTTAATCTCACCTTGAAAAATATTAGATTGGGGAAGGAGATAAGCAGCTCCTTACTCTGGGCAAAATTGCTATCCCCTGAATCAACAACATGATTAAAAACTGATATCACCCTAAAGGATTTTATCGTTACACTTTTGATTGTAGTGACCTCCGTAACAACAATGCTCCATTAAGATAATTTTTGTGTAAATAGCCAATTCTGTTTCAGTACTCATGCTTCTCCCCCAAAACTTTTAGATGGTCTACTATTTAGTGATTGTAAAAGCTACAAATTTATAATAGCTACTTAGATGGGAAAAAGTTTTAAGGAGAGGTGTGCTGTGGCTGTCAGAGTTATTTTTACTGCCCTTACAAATGGTTATTATGGATGTAATGTAACGCAGCAAAAAAAATTTTTTTTGATCTCTACTCTGATTCCCATTAGATTAAAATTAGCCAAGTAATTAAGGCAAATGTGATAATTTAATGGAAAGCTAAATGGTGATCTAAGCGCTGCCAGAATTAAGAATTAATACCCAGCTTATTAAGAGGCAATTATTATTAATATTATTGCTATTATTGAAAAGAAAATTTGGAGAGATTAGGAAGTACATAGAATAGAATAGAAGTGAATAAGGAAGAGGGCAATCTAGTTTAACATTTCTTTGGTAAAACAGATCTTAAAGCTTTTTATGTATCCAATATCAGAATGAGCAGTGGTGGGATTCAACTAATTTAACAACTGGTTCTCTGCCGCAATGATTTATTCCAACGAACCAGTTCACCAAGTTGCTCAGAAAGTTAACAACTGGTTCTCTCAAACCAGTACAAACTGGCTAAATCCCATCACTAGGAATGAGTCTGTTCACTAGTTTCTGTCCAGGAATAACCCCAGAAATATTGTGTGGTGCAGTGTTTCTCAAATATGTCCACCATGAGATTTCTGGACTTCAACTCCCAGAATCCAACATGGTGCCTGAGGAATTCTGGGAGTCAAAGTCTACCCATCTTGAAAGTTGCACCAGCATAGTGCTTAAAGTTGAACTGAGCCTGTCGACACGAATCCACTCTCCACCAGGAAAACTTGCTTAGTTGTGTAGCTCTAGTCACTCCCTCTCAGTTGTTGCAGTGGGAAAGGGAGGAGAGTAACTATGTGCTCCTTCTTCAGCTCCCAAATTAAAGGAGAGATATAAATCAAATAAAAATTCCAGACTGCCAAAATCAAAGCAGTCACCAGATGGCGGTAAAGATTGAGGGTTGTTTTGTTAATACCTCTTGGCTGCCACCGGATGGTCATCAATTTTTTTGCAGCCTAGGCACATTGAAACTAATTACAGGTCATTTTCTAAGGTTACTATTAGAATAATAAGAATGCTAGTTTTAAATATTTTAGATCTTAGTTTTAAGTATTCTAGGAGAATTTTATTCATGTGGTTCAGCATATGGGTTCAAAGAAAATATCCAAGGAAATATAGAAAGTCAGACTTCTAATGGTATCTTATATTATTTTAATATTTTAATCAGTGCACAGTTAGAACCAATATGCACAAACTATTTAACTTGCAAAAATAGGCATATTTCAGAATCCAGGGGGGATGGACAACCATTTAAATATGAGCCAGCAGTGTTCAACAGCTGCCAAAAAACCAACCCAGTTCTAGGCTGCATAAACAGAGGGATAGGATCAAGATCATGTGTAATGTTAATATCGATTTATAATGGCTTGGTAAGACCACACTTGGAATACTGCATCCAGTTTTGGTCCCCACAATGCAAAAAAGATGTTGAGACTCTGGAAAGAATGCAGAGAAGAGCAACAAACAGGATTAGGGGACTGGAGGCTAAAACATATGAAGAACAGTTGCAGGAACTGGGTATATCTAGTCTCATGAAAAGAAGGACTAGGGAGACATGATAGCAGTGGCCCAATACCTCAGGGGCTGCCCCAAAGAAGAGGGAGTCAAGCTATTCTCCAAAGCCTCTGAAGGCAGGACAAGAAGCAATAGGTGGAAACTAATCCAGGAGAGAAGCAACTTAGAACTAAGGAGAAATTTCCTGACAGTTAGAACAAAAAATCAGTGAAACAACTTGTCTCCAGAAGCAGTGAATGCTCCAACACTGAAAGTTTTTAAGAAGAGATTGGATAACCATTTGTCTGAAGTGGTGTAGGGTTTCCTGTCTAGGCAGGGGGTTGGACTAGAAGACCTCCAAGGTCCCTTCCAACTCTGTTATTCTATCCTTTCCTATCGTATCCTATCCTATTCTTAATTCCAATATTCTATTCTGTTCTGTTCTATTCTATTCTATTCTATTTCTATTTTATTCTAAAAGAGTCAGAATTACCTTGATATTTTTGTTTGTTGTGTTTATTTTGGTTTAAAGGCCATGTTCACACAAGAATTGCTGCATTTGAAAGACAGAAAGAAAACTAGTTGGGCAACTTTTAATCTTGATTTATATTTCATGGGTTAGCTTGAAATGCAAACCAAGCCCTTGGGGTCGTGTACATCTGAATGTAATATTACAGCTGTGGATCCAGATAATATATTAATTCAATCATCAGATCAACCCCAGTATGTGTCGAATGCTTTCCTTCCCAAAAAGAAATCATTTTTCTAATAAACAATAATCATCACTTTCATCTACCCAGCCTAGAAGAAGCAAGCAAAATGTAATAATGGCAAAATGAAAATGCTTGGGAGAAAATGAAAATGCTTGGCAGCTTTTGGATGCAAGGATAAAAAACCGAGTACAAAAGAAGTTCACCTTCTGTCAAATATAATGTAGATGTCTCACTTCCAGACCACTTTGATTTACAAAATGGGGCTGCACATTTATACTGTACTGTACTTTTATCATTTGCAGACTGGAGACACAATCAAACATTTACTGCTTTCAATCTTGAAGCAAAGCTAGAATGGCAATGGTTGGAGAATAAAATTGGATTACTATTTCTCTGGTCAACCTTAAATGGAATTGGAACTGCTGCTCAAAGAAAGGAATTTTTTAATAAGCAGGTCCTCCTCTTCCTCCTCCTCCTCCTCCTCCTCCTCCTCCTCCTC
>BHFT01033642.1:0-12873 GCA_004320025.1 Laticauda laticaudata
ACGACTTCAGCCACAGAGGGGTCAATGTCTGGAATCCTCTACCTGACTCTGGTTTCTTCCCCAAACCCCCCAAATTTTAACCTTAGATTGTCTCCTATTGACCTCACCCCTTTCCTAAGAGGTCTGTAGGGGCTGTGCATAAGCGCATCAATGTGCCTACTATTCCTGTCCTATTGTTTCTTTTATATTTTTTTTATTTTTCTTATCGGTATCCATGTATTCATAACTATGTTTTTACTTATCTTGTAAGCAATTGACAAATCACGTAAAATAAAATAAAAAATAAAAAAATGAGCAGACTGAATATAAATAGTACATGAATAAATGTAATGAATAAATGTAATGGGACTCATTTGCACAAAATGCAGCAGGATAAAAACATGTTTTATATATGTCACAAAGGTATGAAATTTATATGCTGTCCATCTCAATCTGCAAAGCAACATTCATAGCTATATGTGTATTACAAGTAAATATATATTTGTATTATGTTTAGATAATTATACAGAGAATTGTAACTCTGTAGCCACATATCATACCTTATTTCTTTTCTGTTGTGTTTTTCACTCATTTTAAAGCATTTAATGTGTATTTTTACTATAAATTTCTCAATCATTTTTCTCTTGTTTTTGTTCTTTTTTTGTCCTTAATGGCAATTAAAATTATTTTAAAAAGTCATTCAACCAGATAAACCATTAGTTATAATTAAACTGAGGTGACTGATATTTTCACAAAAGTCACTATTTTAAAGTTTTGTATAGACATCTTTCTCTCTTTACTCTCTTCAGGAAGAAAATAATTAGACTGATTCAGGACTCAACTTCATCTCAGTTTATACGAGCTTCATTGAATTTACACTTTTCAATCCTGTCAGAGAACTAGGAATGCAAAAAGTCATTAAAATCCAACTTTTTCAAAATATTTTGGAACATTGCTTGCAAACTGGTGCAGATACAAGAAACCGAATTTTCAGTTCACAAAACTTCTTGTTCACTTATAAAATAATACAAAGTGAATTGATTTTGGTCAGAAAAAAAAATCTGCTTTTATGTTATGCTGTCTAACTGTGAAAAGATTAGTCACCGAGACACATAGAAAAATAGTGTCTATGGAGATTCTCAGTCATTCAGGTCATGTTTGCCTCAAAGATGCTTTTTTCCAAAAGGCAACTGGACTTTGTTTTTCCTTGAAGAGGTTTCACTTCTAAGGAGCTTCTTCAGTTCTGACGGAATGGTGGAAAAATTTATATTCCTTGAAATCATCTGGTGGTCATTAGCAGAGTTAAGATGACTTTCAGAGGGAACAGGTTGCCTTCAGAAGTTGTGGGTACTCCATCACTGGAGGCTTTCAAAAAGAGGCCATTTGTCTGAAAAGGTCTTGTAGGATCTCCTGCTCAAGTAGGGGGGGTTGGAGTAGAAGACCTTTAAGGTCCCTTCCAACTGTATTATTTTACGTTCTTTGCTGCTATCTGCAACATGGCCGACAATTACACCCTCAAATAATTAATTGGGAGGAAAAGCTGTCTTTCTCCAAGAGATTTATTTGATGTTCTTCAAAGATCCTCTTCAAAGATCTTCTGATTCTTTGTGATGCTGGTGTTTGTAGTAAATCTTCTCTTTTTTACTTCTCCCTATTCCATCTGCTAACTCTGCCAGTCTGTTACCCTGCTCTGCTTAAAATAGCAGGTGCCAACTAGCTGCATCACTCAATCTGCATGCCAACCACCCTTTGACCCATGTTTACCTTCATGAGATCAGCTCTAATGACTCAGACCCAATTATGGGACATATTTAAAGATTCAACCTGCAACAGGGAAGTGTTTCCCGAAGGCATCCTCTCCCCTTTTCCTGAAAAATTGCTGCCTGTTCTCCAATTCCTTGTGACTATAAAAACACACTGAGATTAACCACATGGTTCCCTTCCGTAAAACTCATCTCATTGTCTTCCATTTTATAGGTGCTCGATATATGACTCCATAAGTCCAGACTAGGGGTAGGATTTGACTTAACAACTGGTTCTGTGGGAGTGGCTAGCTGGGAATGGCCATGTGACTGGATGGGCATGTCTTCTTCTTCTTCTTCTTCTTCTTCTTCTTCTTCTTCTTCTTCTTCTTCTTCTTCTTCTTCTTCTTCTNCTTCTTCTTCTTCTTCTTCTTCTTCTTCTTCTTCTTCTTCTTCTTCTTCTTCTTCTTCTTCTTCTTCTTCTTCTTCCAACACACACCCTGGTTTCTTTGCCTCCTGGGCCTCAGGGAAGCCTTCTAGGGGGGCCTTTTTGCTCCCAGAAGGCTTCCCTGGGGCCCAGCATCCCCACACATACCCTTTTTTGCCTCCTGGGCCTCAGGGAAGCCTCCTAGGCAAAGCAGTAAGACAGCGAGGAGGATCCTGGCACAGCTGATCATCAGAACAGCTGATCGTCAGGAGGGGAACCAAAGAAATACCTTAAGGAACAACTGGGTCAGGTACGCGTGGCTAGGTGGGCATGGCCATGTGACTGGGAGGGTGTGGCTTCTTTTTTGCAGCAAAACCCCCCATTTTTTGCCTTCTGGGCCTCAGGGAAGCCTCCTGGGCAAAGCAGTAAGATGGCGAGAGGGATCCCGGAACAACTGATCGTTGAAACAGCTGATCGTTGGGAGGGGAAAAAAAAGAAATACCTTGAGGAGTGACTGCATGGGGAAGAATGCAGTCAGCTATGTTGGGCATGTGTGATAAAGACTGACTGGGCGGGGAGGGGAGGGTGGAGAGGAGCAGGGCCAGCCAGGGACACGATTTGCTGGTTCTCCAAACTGTGCAGAATCATAACAACCGGTTCTATAGAACCGGTCCAAACCAGTCAAATCCCACCCCTGATCCAGACGATGATGAATAATTTACCCTATTGCTTTATTATTGCAAGTGCCACTGAAGCATTATGAACTCTTCTTAATTATAGCCATTTTCGAGTGTTATTGCTGCAAAGGCTATTACTGCCAAAACCGCAAAGAAATTCTTGTGATATTCCGTATGTTCAATTGTGCTATTCTTGTGTCATTTAATGGCTCGGTTCATTACCCAGTTACAGTAATGAAAGGAAAGGCAATTGGTTGTCTGTAAATCCTTCCTTTCATACACTAACAGAGTTGGAAGGGATCTTGGTGGTCATCTGCTCGAGCAGGAGAGTCTATTCCAAATATTAGCCTCTACTAGGATCGAACTCACAACCTGATTGTGAGGTAAGAGCTCCATCTCTAAGCCATGGGAGCTACCAATATCACTATTCCTGAGTAGGGTTTAAGAAAAGATTTCTGTTGGTTAAAAAAAAATCATAGAATTCTAACATGGGCTGATTGAGAAGAGGCATGGAGATCATCTAGTCCAACTCCTTCCCCAATTTTGGCTGCCATCTTGACTTTTTTGACCACCTTGAGGGTACCCAGGGTTACTCCTAAAGTGAGATGATACTTTGGGGATCTGTCATAAAGCTTACTAGAAAAATTAGAAGGCAGGGTAGAGATTAGGGGATTTAGAATTGTATCAGTGTTATTTTTATTGTCCTTATAATACAGTATATGGGTTTTATTTCCTTTTGGTTACTTTAATTGCTGTTATTTTTAACTTCTTAAGTTTTATTGCAGTTGGACAGCCACCCAGTGAGGGACATGTTGCAATCAAGATTGTTGTTTTGTTTGTTGTTGTTCTGTTGGAGCTCAGTATGATCAGCCTTCCTATAAACAGTCAAAATGGATTCAAGCTATTAGTAGTTATTCATAGAAGTAGGCAGTTGAGTTCTTTTTTCCTTGCTCCAAGTAGCTGCTATTGTATTCTTTCTCCTCCTCCTCCTCTTTTCTTCTCCTCTTCCTCCTTCTTCTCCCCTCCTCCTCTTTTCTTCTTTCTTCCTCCTCTTCTTCTTTCCTCCTCTTCCTTCTCTTTTCCTTCTTGTCTCTTCCTCCTTCTCCTCTCTTCCTTCTCCACTCCTCCTCCTTCTTTTTTCTTTTCTCCTCCTCCCCTTCTTCTTTTTTCTTTTTCTTTTTCTTCTTATCTCCTCCTCCTCCTCCACTTCCTCCTCCTCCTTCCCTTCTTTTATCCTCCTCTTCCTCCTCCAAATATATCAACCTCCTCCACCAACCCAATAAAACTTGAGTAAGAATGTCAAATCCCACTGGCAAAATGGAAAACAGGTTATTTCCAAAATGTGTTCAGTTCTAAAACCTGGCCTGCATATCAGAGAGTTCATTTTCAGATCCAGCCCTTCGATTTGACCGTGCCACTGAATCGAATGTGCTTCTTAAAGTGGCATGAAAAATGGGTCCCGTTATATATAAAGAGATCGCAGAGATTAGGAAAAGCCGTTGTCTACAAAAAATGTGTGTGAAATTTCTTGCATTTTGCCTTCTAGTTCCTGGGAGGGAACCAACATTTGATTGAACAGATTAAGACTCATTGCAGGCTGATTTGTGCTTCAATCCTTCACTTCTTCATGGCGTCACTTCATCCAGGCCTCCTGGGATCAGACTCCAAAGCAGAATCGAATTAATTCAAACTGTCTGTTTCACAAAACCGTGTCTGGACACACGGCACACCATGAATTAAATTGTCACTGTCGGCAGCAGTGCAAAGAAAACATGCAAGCCAAACCCAGGGGAGAAATAAGAAGCTCCTGGCACATTGGCGAGAGGGAACAGCTGCTTTGCATTTTGAAAGGGCTCACAAGACTTTGGTCAACCACCATATTCAAAGCTCAGGCTTGCATGGAGAAGGGGAAAAAAAACCTCAAGAAATTGTTTTGGGAAAGGATGGGTTGTTTTATAGTTATGTACCCAAGCTATAAATATCTGACAGCATTGGACTTTCTGCTTGTTTTGCTGCTGATTTGGTTTAAAATAGAAAGCCTGAAGAAAAAGAGTGAAAGCTCAGATTCTGGGGTTCAGAGCTGCATCCCCCATGGCCTTGTTTGGTGAAAAGGCAAATAATGGTGTCATCGCCCATGATGGGTTTTTTTTATTATTTGATTTGTCAATCACTTACAAGATACAGATATAAGAATAAATATAGTCTTGAAAACATGAGATAGATACTTATAAGAGAAATAAAAAACAATAGGAGAGGGACGGTAGGCACATTGGTGCGCTTATGCAGGCCCCCTACAGACCTCTTAGGAAAGGGGTGAGGTCAATAGTGGACGGTCTGAGGTTAAAGTTTTTGGGGTTTGGGGAAGAAACCACAGAGTCAGGTGGAGGATTTCAGACATTGACCACTCTGTGGCTGAAGTCGGTTAACCTTGAGTTTGTATCTATTGTGTGCTCTTGTGTTATGATTAAATCTGAAGTATTCATTTGCATGTAGGAAATTGCAATGTATGATTTTATATACTATATTTAGATAGGACTGGAGGCAGTGTCGCTCTAGATTTTCTAGCTCTAGAATTTCAAGTCTGGTGCCATAAGATATTCTGGAGGAATAGAGAAAGGGAAGCAAGGAAAAAAGGAAGAAAGAAAGGAAGGAAAAGAAGAAAAAGAGGAAGTGAAGAATAATAAAGAAAAGGAAGAAAGGAAGACAAGGGAAGAGGAATAGATAAAAGGAAAGAAGGGAAGGAAAATAGGAAGAAGAAAGAGAGGAAAGGAAGAAGTATAAAGAAAAGGGAGGAAGGAAGGATGGAAAGAAGAGGGAAGGGAAGAAAAATAGAGAAAAGGGAGGGAGGAAGAAAAGAAGGAAGAGGAATACAGAAAGGGAAAGAAAAGGAAGGAAGGGAGGAAAATAGAAAGAAGAAAGAGGAAGTGAAGAATAATAAAAGGAAGAAAGAAAGAAAAGGGAAGAGGAATAGATAAAAGGAAAGAACAGAAGGAAGGGAAGAAGAACAAATGAAAGGAAAGAAGGAAGGAAGGGAGCGAGGGAGGGATGGAGGGACTATAAGCATTGAGAAGACACTGAAAAAAACGTATGCAGCTCAACCCCTATTGGGCCACAAGACATGGGCAATATTAACAATATATCATTTCAGCTTTTTATGCTTGTTTGACAGTGGGAACCTGGACAATTTGGGGTCTGGTAGTTTTACTAAGAGGGCATGCACATTATTTTATTAGTTTAAGAAATTGTGGTTCACAAAGTTAAAGAAACTCTGCCTTCTTTGTTTCTTCTGAAAAAAAAAACCACACGAATCCTATGCTATTTATACACCATCAGGATTTTTGGCCTTTGCCCAGTTTTAAGTTAAAAACATTATTTTACCTTGTCCCTGTTTTGAAGAGCAAAGCATGAGCTGTCTCAACAGCATGGCTATACCATTATGAGAGAGAAAGGGGGGGGGAGGAGAGAGAAATGCATTAGCTGGAATAATAACAATTGCAAAAATAGGACACAAGCCAAAGTTTAGGTTATGGATACGGGCCATTTTGCCAGATTACCCAGGAAATATTGTACCCCTCTCTGCCTTTGTAATTATTTCCCTGAAGCACGGCCAAATTATTGACTATATTTGAGGAGAGGAATTAATTAATCAAAGCAGAGTAGCAAACATTACTTTTGATGGGATATAATTAATTCCATAATAACAATTTTGGATATTTTCTTTCATGTCCTGAAGAATATTAAAGGAATCCTGCCAGATCAGAGCAAAAGTTTAATACATATGTATTTTTCTTCAGTGGTCGAGTGGATGAAACTTGAAAATAATAAATCTCTTCTTGAACATAACATATTAATACCGGTGGATTGGAGGCTGGAAATGGTTTGGAGGTTGGTTTATATTAGATAGTATAGATAGAAAACCAGCACCTACCTACCCTCCTAGAGAATGAAATACTTGGGGGAATATTAAAAAGACAGGATAGAATATTTTCCTCCAAAGGAGAAATGGGGGGGGGGATCTTAAGGGAGGCAGAGGGGGAAACAGCTCCAGTTTCCTGCCCGAAGCAGAAACGGAGGAGGCCAGCTTTTAGAAATGCAGATTCAGTAATCCATTTGGAAAGGCTGTCAGACAGAAATTCCAGATAAGCAAAACAATTAGGCAGACAAAATTAGCTCAGACAAACACCTAAAGCCCCTGTCACACTGCACCAACGGATGCAAAGAGGATGTAAAATGGACAAAAAAGCTTGCCATCCATTGGAAAACGCGATGTACTCACTGCCTCCGTTTTGCTTCCGGTCTATCGTCCAGCATCCGTCTATTGACGTTTCATCCTCTCAGAAAGTTTTGAGCTGCCAAAAACTTTTGCGCGGAAAATGTATCCAATTTCGTCCGTTATGCATCCGCTACGCATCCGCAACGCATCCGTTCTGCATCCGTTATGCCTCTGCTATATCTGCTAGGCATCCGCTGTGCATCTGCGCAACTCGCATCCGCTCAGACCCAGGGAGGAAGCGGAACGGACGCAGAACCAGATGCAGAATGGATGCCAAGCGGAAACAAAGCGTTTAAAACGGATAAAACGTTCACAGAGGGGACCTATCTCGGATATTAAGGATGTCTACAGGATGCTAGAGGATGCCTAGAGGATGCAAAGGGACACCTATACTGCCTATAAAAAGGGGGAGCAACACATCTGGATCTCACTTTCAGAACAGCAGCCCTGCGGTACGGACCTCTGCAGCCTTCATCTGCCTCTTCCTCTTCCACAGCATCCAGTCATGTCCACCGTGGATTCATAACACAGTCCTTTTGGCAGCCACCATCCTTCTGCAACAGTGCGAAGCCATCTACAGGCTCTGTGAACTCTACTATGGGAAGAAAAAGGGGTGGCCAAGAAGCGTCTGGGTATGAAGATGGTTCACCAGAAGAGCAGAGGACGGACTGTACAACAAACTGATGGTGGATCTCAGGAGCGAAGACACTCGGGCGTTCCAGAAATTCATGAGGATGCCTCCAGCCATGTTTGACGAACTTGTGCAGCGCCTGACACCCAGGTTGACCAAGACAAAACACCAACTTCCGGCCCAGCCTAGAACTGGGCTCAAGGTGGCACTCACTCTGCACCACCTGGCCTCAGGGACCACCTACAGGAGCATGCAGTACGGCTGGAGGGTGCCACCCAACACCATCAGCATTGTGGTCAGAGAAGCGGTGCAGGCCATCATCGAAGAATACAAGGAGGAGCTCCTCCAGTGCCCCTCCACTGAAGAAGGCTGGAAGAAAGTTGCAGAGCAGTGGTATCAGAGGTGGAACTTCCCCCACACCGTTGGAGCCATAGATGGCAAGCACGTGGCCTGAAAAGCACCAGCCAAGTCAGGCACATATTTCAACTACAAGGGCTTCTTCAGCATCGTCCTCTTTGCCATGGTCGATGCTGACTACAAGTCATGTACATCGATGCTTCAGGCAGCGGCTCATCTTCAGATGCCCAGGTATACAACGCCAGTCACCTCAAGGAGGATCTTGAACACAACCTCATCGTGGGCTTCCCAGATCCAGACCCGCTGCCCAACGACACGCAAGATGTACCCTACTTCATCGTGGGGGATGACGCCTTCTCCCTCACAACCTACCTCATGAAGCCATACACTTCCAGTGCCTCACCCGTGAAGAGAGGATCTTCAACTACAGGCTGTCCAGGCAAGGCGGGTGGTGGAGAACACCTTTGGCATCCTGGCCAACAGGTTCCAGGTACTTCTCACCACCATGCAGCATCACCCACAGACCGTGAGGAGGATCATGGAAGCTTGCTGCATCCTGCTCAATCTCATGCGCACCCGCTACACAGTGTTGCAGAACAGGCTCGTGGACCTCCAACAAGGCAAAGGGGACATGGAGCCTGGGGAATGGAGGCAAGGGCGAAACCTGATAGACACTGTGGATGTGCAAGGCCCCAACAGAGCCTCACGTGAAGGGAAGAAGCAGCGCAACCTCCTGAGACACTGGTGCAACTCCCCAGCTGGAGCGGTGGAGTGGCAAGACAGGATGATAGATGCTTAATGGATGCTTCCTTCAGCCTGTCTCATCACACTGATGAGATTGGGCCATGTATGTTGAGTGGCCCTACAATGAACAGGGCATTTAATAAAGAGTTGTGTTTATGTTGACATGTGTGGATGATTGATTATATCGTTTATGATAATAAAGGGCCATATGTGTGGCAGCTGGGAGGTGGACCATACAGTCCCACTATGCTTGCACTGGAGGTTATCTATCCCACAGCTATTACCCATCCCAAAGGTAGACCTGCCCATCCACAGGGATCCTGCCCATCCCCAGTACTTAACCAATCCCACAAGCATGCAAAGGCTTAAACCATTTCTAAAAGTTTCCAGAAAGACTTTATTAAAAAAAAGAAATGAAGCAAGTGTGTGAATCAAAAATAGACTTTATTAACAACAAGCTATAAGAACAAAAATGAGTCTCTGGCACTCCTCTTGGTCGCTCAGTCTCAGGGGTGAAGGGTGCAGGTGCTGTGGAGGTGGCTGGTGCTGGAGTGCTTGTCATCAGCTCCTCCAGAAGCAGAAGCAGCAAAAGCCCAGCCCCAGAAGAGCGAGCCCGTGCTGCAGAAGCCCCAGCAGAACCAGAGTGAGGGCCAGGGGCGGGATGGTAGCCCTGTCCCTCTGCAAGGGCTGGCAGCAGATGGCTGAGGCTTGCTGTGCTTCAGCATGGTTGTGGGGTTGCTGGCTGGCAGGGAGGCTGCAGGCACCAAGGTTGGCAGGAGGCTGGCAGGCACCAAGGCTGGCCGGAAGGCTGGCAGGGAGGCAGGCACCAAGGCTGGCAGGAGGCAGGCAGGCAGGCAGGCAGCAAGGCTGGCAGGCAGGCAGACAGCAAGGCTGGCAGGGAGGCTGGCAGCAAGGCTGGCAGGGAGGCTGCAGCAAGGCTTGCAGGCAGACATGCAGGCAGGACAGGCAAGGCAGTCGATGTGTCTGGCAGCAGGTCTTTCCTCTGAATGGTGACCTGCTTCCGAGCTGCTTCCGTTATATCCGCGGGTCTTGCGCAATGCCTCCCCCCCGCATGCACAATTAACGCTCGGCATCCGTTAGGCTTCCGCTGTGCATCCACAGGCTTCCGTTCTGCATCCGCTTCATCCGCTGTGCATCCGCTGTGCATCCGTTGTATCCGTTCCGCGTCCGCTTTGCTGAGACCCCCCGGAAGCCCTGCGGATGTGCCATCCACTCCCATCCACTTCCATCCGCTAGGCTTCCGTTCCGCATCCGCTTTCCATCCGCCCTGCATCCTCCCCACATCCGTGTTATCCGCTCCGGTTATGCAAATTTTGCCCCTTTGAGAGGATAACAACGGATGGAACATTTTGCTCATCCGTTGTGTCCGTTTTGCATCCGTTGGGCAGTGTGACAGGGCCTTAAGATTTGCATTTCCCCCTTTGCCTATAGAGCCAGTCATGACCTCGACATGACCCCATAGAAATCAAAAAGGCATAAATCCCCACCCTACTCTCAATTCCATTTCGCCAGCTGTCCCAGAACTGCATGCTCTCTCTGAGTGTGTTGGTTCTGTTCACCAATAAATCTACTCTTTCTTTCCAATCAACCTCCATTTTATTCCCGGTTTGGACCTGGACCTGATATTCCTCGACTTAGGGCCACAATAGAGCCTCAAATTTTTGTTGCTAAACAACACATTTGTTAAGTGAGTTTTGTCCCATTTCATAACTATCCCCTCTCACATCATATGCATCTATTTTGGACATTTCTTTGATCTGTGTTTTGGTTATTTCAGCATGAACCAAAGTTGAGTGACTAAAATCTCAGTGTTGAACTCTGCCTCTGATAACTTACTTTTATTTTTATGTATTTTATTTATATCCCACCTTTACTATTTTTATAAACAACTCAAGGCCGTGAAACATAACTAATACTCCCTTCCTCTCTTTTGTACCCACAACAACCATCCTGTCAGGTGGGTTGGGCTAAGAAAGAGCGACTGGCTCAAAGTCACCTAGCTTTCATGACTAAGGTGGAACTACAACTCATTGTCTCCTAGTGATTGGCTCAGAGCCACCCAGTGAGCTTTCATGCCTGAGGCATGACTAGAACAAATGTTCTTCTAGTGATTAGCTCAGAATTACCTAGTCAGTTTTCATGTCTAAGGCAGGACTAGAACTCACCGTCTCCTGGTGATTGGTCCAAAGTCATCTAGCCAGCTTTCATGTCTAAATGGGACTAGAACTCCCAATTTCTAGCCTGATGCTTTAACCACTAGGCCAAAAATTTTCCCATGGATTTCATGGGCATATCAGTGTATTTCTCTCAAAGACAATATGAATTGTTTATTCAACTTTCTGGTATCATCTGCAGCCCTGGGGTTTCCTGGTGGTCTCTCTTCCAAACAACCAGCAGATCTAATTTTGCTTAGCTTTTTCAAGAGAAGCTATTTAGAAAATCCCCCCCCCCTTTTTAAAAGAAAACATTAAAAAGACACACAAGGGGAGCCACTAGCTTTAATAAAGACTTTGCTGTCTCTTCAGCTATGAAATATTCTGACAGAGGAGATTTACAAAGTTTATTCAAGACTGTAGCTTTGTATCAACAGATTTTTTCCATCCAATTGTGTTTGGCTAAGAAAGCCCCCCCCCCTTTCCCAGAGCACCTCACCTTCCCTTCGGTAGATATATGGTTTTGTTTGAGAACAAACAATAAATTTAATTGCTGCTTGAGTTGTGCCAAACAGAACAAAGGACCAATGTGGATTTGCCCTTTTCGCTGATTAAATTAATCCGTCCTGTTATGAGAAGGTCTGAAATCTTTGTATCGTTTACCATGATGAGTTTGCGGTGCATTTTGCCCGCATCTGGTGGAATGCAGAAAAAAAGGAAGAGATGAGTCACATTTTCCCTTCCTTCATAACAGGTTGACATATTTGCATGAGCAAACTCTTAATTAATCTGAAAACCTAGAGCAACAAAGTCTACCGATAATTATCGAAGCTAGCGTGTTTTTTTGAAGGAAAAACATTTGCGGATGGGACTCCAGGAACTGATCGTCCCTGAACAAACACAGAAGGTTGTGGAAACAAATGTACATTTGTACCTCATTAGCAAAAACCTCCATCTGTATAAATTAAGGGGAAAAAATACGCCAAAACAGAGGGGCACACTTCCTCTCCGGCGGTGAGTCATAGTGTACATTGAGATGCAAACGTCACTCCTTTGCATGAGGAAAAGAACTGCTAAGTTCACAACAAGGATGTAAACCCAACAAGAATGTACAACAGAACCTATACATGCTCATCTGTCTGGAACCTGCACTGCATATCAGACATTAATACGATCAAAAGAGTCCAGAGGTATTTCACGAGAAGAGTCCTCCACTCCTCTACTCATAGCAGAATACCTTATGCCCCCAGACTTGAAATGTTAGGCTTAGACAACTTAGAACTACACCGCCTTCAGCTTGACCTAAGTGTAGTACATAAAATTATCCATTGCAATGTCCTACCCGTCAATGACTACTTCAGCTTCAACCTGACCAGTACATGAGCACACGATAGATACAAACTCAGGATAAACCACCTAACTCAAAAGCAGGAAATATGACTTCACCAACAGGATAGTCAATGCCTGGAATGCACTACCTGACTCTGCGGTTTCTTCCTCAAACCCAGAGGTGGGATTCAGCCAGTTGTGACCAGTTCCAGAGAACTGGTAGTGGAAATGTTGAGTTGTTGGGGGAACTGGCCAATCCCACCTCTGACTGGCCCCGCCAATCCCATCTCTTCTCTGCCTCCCATTGTCTCTCAGGTGATCAGATGGGTCTCCTTTGGTTGCCCTGTACAGGAGAATAGAGCTGGAAAACAGGTTAGGGGGGTGGGGAGAGAAGGGAATTTTGCAGTATCCTTCACCTGCCATGCCTATTGAAGTAATTCCCCATTAGGAGAATGAGTGCATGCAGGGAGACGTATGGAGAATAGTGTTTGAATAATACACACACAGCATACAGATACACTGTACAGTAAATGTAGGGTT
>BHFT01033646.1:0-39417 GCA_004320025.1 Laticauda laticaudata
TGAACCAATCCCTTTTCGTTCTAAGTACCCAATCAGAATGTATTATTTGAAACCAGTTATTTGCATACAGAACATTTACTCCATTAACTATTCATCCTGGCTCTTGTCTTGAAGCATGCTTCTTCATTCTAAACTAACTGTAGTTTCCTAAACAATATTCCATCTCAGATCTATGGTGTTTTCCAAAGAGTAAGTCATCTGTATACCATTTTTATATATAGAGAGATTATTATAAAAATGAGCAGGATTTTTATCTTCCATAATGTTTATTTTCTTATTATCTTGTCCTCAAAAAGAATGAGAGATTATAGTATATCTTTGCCTAAGGCTTTAATTGCTAAAGTTATACTATATAACACAGTTCAAATTTTAGTTTTAATCACAGATGTATCTTAACAGAACTTGAATCCAAAATGCACACTATAATTGTTAAAAGTACTATGATTTGACACTATAGATATACTTCATTCCTTTCCATTTCAGCAGCCCAGGCATTCTGGAGTTATGCTGGAATACACACACACACACACACACACACACACCAAGGGGAGTTAGGGGTGTTTTTCTCCCAAAGTAATTTTTCCAGAGAGTAAGTCATCTGTTACCAAGTTTGGCTAAAATTGCCTGAGGTGTTCTAGAGTTATACTGGAATACACACACACACACACACACACACACATACACACACACACTTTTATATATAGAGAGATTATTATAAAAATGAGCAGCATTTTTATCTTCCATAAGGTTTATTTTCTCATTATCTTGTCCTCAAAAACAGTCAAGAGATTATAGTATATCTTTGCCTAAAGCTTTAATTGCTAAAGTTATACTGTATAACACCATTCACATTTTAGTTTTAATCACAGATGCTAAAAATAAAGAATTTAATAGCTTTTATAAATTCAGTGAGCTAAAGCTACCATGCTCTTGTCTTGAAACTTATCTTTGGCCATTGCACTTGTCAGAATCCAGTTTAATATTATTTTTTTCTTTCATTGCACTTTTTTTCTTTGAAATATGTTTGCGACAAAAAAATTTTATCTTCACCAGAAGGAAGTATGTTAAAGGCATTAAATTGGTGAAGAGAAAATATTTCTATTCAACTACACCTTCAACTGCTTAGGAGCAACAGGCAGAAACAATATATGTGATGCTCTTTTAAAAAAAACCAATCTGTTCTCCAGTCCCAGCAAATTTCAACCACATTTGAACATTAAAGATCACATTTCTGTGCTGTAGGTAGATGACTCCAGCTGTATTCATATGATGCTTTGTATATGTCTGCAGTAGTCCTTTTACAGGAGAGCTAAGCTGGCTTGAAATACAATAGCATCCAGGTCCAGTCTTTTATGTTTGTTTACTTATTTTTGTAAGATTCCTCTAGTTATTTAATTCACAGAACTGAGATTTAACAGAAAACAGCTATAGAAATTAATTTAACTGCTCTAAGAAGAGACTTGCTCTTACAATCTTAAACCACCCTAATTTTGTGCTTTTGAAGTGAACTTAAAAATTGTCATTTTATTACCTAACAGATAAAAAGCAAAAGGATGGATCTTCAACTATAAGTCTTACTCCATGAGGATACTAAGATGAATAAATACATCATCTAAAACTTTTGTTATGTATGTTAGGAAAGGAAAAGGATAGTAAAATTTAAACTTTTGTTAGTGTTTTAATTTTCTCATCCTTTCAATATTTGTTATTTAAATGGACCACGGATATCATAGTTTGTAACACAAGTTGAGCAAAAGTTATATCTCTAACACATTTAATGGAAGGCTCTTAAAAATATCACCAGAACTACATATGTATATATGAAATACAGCTACATATAGTTCTCTAATGTGACCACATAACTGAATTCATTTTAAGACTTTTTGGGACAGTTTGCTTCACAACAATGGTTGTTAAGCAAACATCATAGCTGTAGAATCAATGCTACAGTCAAAAGCAAACCTACAGTTTGCTATGACCATTTTGGCTGAAATCTGAAAATAAATGTAAGATGCCTGAAGTCAGTCAGGACAATAAGATGGGTGGCATATAAATTGAGTAAATATTTTTTTTTTAATTATAAAGTGCAGTTGTATGACTGCAGGATATTGCAAATGGCGACAAATGCAGACTATTTTCTGAATGACTGCCATGCAAACCATGTGGTCTGTGGGTCGGGGGAACTGCTTCTCTCAATCTAGGATATATAGGGCTGAGTGAAAAGCCGAACAGAAGAGGTCACATGACTCCTTTTGAATGTCAATGATTGTTTGCACCAGGGTGATAGTCTAATTTACTGCTAGAAAGTAATTCTTTGCCGAGAACAACTGCTCTACTTACTGCAACTTTTGTACCTTCCATTATAAACTTTTGTCTGTCATTGGTGTAATTTCTCAAAAACAGGTACAGCCTAGAAACTTGTGTGTCCGTGTGTGTTAGAGAGAAAGAGACAGAGACAGAGAGAGACAGAGAGAGAGACAGACAGAGACAGACAGAAAGACAAAGAGAGACAGAAAAAGAGAGAGACAGAGACAGAGAGAGACAGTCAGAGACACAGTCAGAGGTACAGAGAGACACACAGAGAGAATAGGATCTCCTGCTCGATCAGGCAGTTGGAACAGAAGACCTCCAAGGTCCTTTCCAACTCTGTTATACTATCACTGTTAGGTCTGGAACATGACATAATGCAATGTATGTTACAGCTTTCATGGATGAACTATATCAAAATATAAATCAAAATGATACAAATATTTGAGTATCCTAAAATGCAGTACATTTTATATGTATAAAATGCAGTACATATTTGATGTATTTTGGAGTTCATGTAATGCAATGATAATTGCTATAAATTCATAGTAGCTATTCCCAGTTACAGAGTGAACAAAAAAAATGACACATATCTCACCAAAGACTTTTTTATTTATTGAATTATCATGTAATAGAACTAATGTGAAGACTGGGTTGGCTTTTAACTTCCAAAGGAAAGCAAATACAAGCTTTACAATAAAGTGACAATCTGAATATTGCAATGAAATTTTATGAGTTCATTGAAACATTTGTTTCAATATGTTACATTTTATATCTGTGACTTATATAAAAGGCAATAATGTGTGCCAGTATGCATGTGTACAAAGTCTTACATAACAGTTTCAATAAATAATCACCATATTTCATTATAAAATCAGTACATATTCTATGAATAACTTCAGAATATTGACCACAAATTTATCTTTCAAATGCCCACAACCAAATCTTTTTAGCAAGAAGAATGGCACAGATAATCCATTCCGTTGTGCAGCCATCTATTTTGGGTAGAATGTATATAATTCAAACAAACATTTTAAAGATCTGATTACTCCACAATATAAATTTAGCATGAGGAAAAGAATTAAAATACAATTTCCCAGACAACTGAGTGTCTTTGCATCTAGTGAAGACAATTCACTGTCCAACTTCAACAATTCTCCTTCATGTAAGGAGGTGGACTGTTTTCAAAAGATTCATACACACACACATGCGTGCGCGCGCACACACACACACACACAATTACACCAATTATTTGCCTTCTTTTAATTACATTGAAAGCTCAGTATAAACTTGTTATTTAGTTTGTTTAGTTTGGGGGTAGCACTTCTGTCAAAGTCACCTCCCTTACTCTCTATAGCTGGGAGGCAACAATGATGGAAACAGTGAAGAGTGGTGGAGAGGCAATGGCCAGCTGACTGATGATAACCACAGCATGATATGAACTGACTGTGGTGCCATTGATGATAAGGCAATGTTGATGATAATCCAGATGTACTCGGCCTCTACATAATAGAGACTTATGGCAAATAGTTTCCAGGAAAGAATGACAGAGGGACTGGACCACAGACTTGCACCTGCTATGAGATTACCATGGTGGCTATAGTGATTTTTTACTGATCACATGAACTTTGTAGGACAAAAGGGAAAACAGTTGCTTGGTTTTGTTGCCATCTCTGCAGACACATTCAATGTTTGTTACATCTTTGGTGCCAGAGGACATGGAAAATTCTCCCAAATCAGGGAGAAAATGGTATGCTGGAACTGGCTTGTACTTGCTGATAATAGCCAATTGTTAAATTTTTGAAAAATTTGCAAGCCAGTTGAAAACAGAACTGAGCTGTGATGCCTGGCATTCTGGTCAGGGTTTGGCACCTCACCATGCTAGCTCTATTATGCTGCTGTTATGAACATAAGGCATTTAAAACTGGGATAACCAAAGGTTTCTTCTTTTAGGACTAGCCATGCTAATTATCAACATTATTGTTTCTTGTGGAAAGTTCTTTGCCTTTTGATATTGAAAATATTGATTTTGGGAATGTAGTTTTTGGGAATATAGATTATGATAACAATGACAAAATTCTCTGCCCTTTTAACAATGTTGTTCATCTTTCTCCTGGTGATGCCTCCCTATTGTCCCATTTTAGTCAGTTTAGTAAAATCTTTTCTGATATTTAATCAACATGAAAGCTATGTTTTTGTGAACAGCATTAAGTGGTGTGAATGCTTGCACTGAAGTAGATAGAGGGATTAACAGGAAGTGTGCTGGTTACAAATTAGAAATTATGAAATGTAATTTTCCAACATGAAATTAAAGGGTCAAGGAATCATTTCATTCTTTGATTATTATGAAAATTAGCTACTTCATTTTGGTCAACTGGTCTATGATGATTTCTTATAAAAGAAATTTGTCATATCAACTGCATTCTCCTACTAAATAGTAACATTTAAAGCAGCTATTTGGTGATATGTGTTACTAAGCAAGTCTGCTCCATTCTGGGATCATTTAAAGAAATCTTGAAACCTGTGATTATGGAGATTTATGAATAAAACAATGAAGCTGAAAGAAAATAAATTCATATTAATAAAACAATTGCAGGCAGGTATGAAACAATCTGATCTCACATAGGCATTGTATTAAAAATGGCAATGTATAAAAGCATGAGAAGAGAAATAAGAAAAACCAGATGGTCTGAGATTCAAGACAAATATTACAGATCTTTTGTCAACAAATTAATAGGCAGATAACTGTCACTCTACATTCCTAATATAAAAGGAAAAGAATGATAAAAATTAAAACTATAATTTAAAAAAAGGAAAATTTGTATTACAGGTACAACTTACAGTAGTTCATTTAGTGACCATTCAATGAGACTGAAAAAGTGATATGATCATTTTTCACACTTACAACTACTAAGGCATTCCCATGGTCATGTGATCAAAATTAAGGTGCTTGACAACTAGTTCATACTTATGACCATTGCTGTGTCCCAAGGCCATGTGATCACCTTCTGTGACTTTTGACAAGCAACATCAGATTCACTTAACAACTGGAGTGTTACTAGCTTATCAATTGTAGTGATTCACTTAACAACTGTGGCAAGAAAGATCTAAAATGGGCCAAAATTCACTTCACAAATGTTTCACTTAACAACAGAAATTTTGGGCTCAATTGTGGTCATAAATCAAGAACTACCTCTAGTGAATCAGAAACATAGAGAAAATTACACAATTTTAGTTACATTTTAGTGTCAGTAATTTTGCTGTCACAATAACTGATATAACAAAACTTATAACAAAAGTAGCTTTTTGTAAATATTTTGTTTCATTTATTTTTGCATGTAAGACTTTAGCAAAACTGCTGTTATAATCCGTAATCCTAATATAAACATGATTAATGATTTGCTCTCAATATAGGTTATTTGGTGACAACATAGAAGTGATTTGTCATTGCCTTTTCTTTAGCGTATACTAATTGATTTCTCTGTCTGGCCTATAGTTCTAACATTTCCTAGAGGTCTTCAATCCAAATAATAACTAAATTTGACCTTCTTTTGTATGTTTTATAAATATCAAGAAAGATAAATTTGATACTATATTTTGTTTTGTCTTTTTGTATGTGTATGTGTGTGCGTATCTATACCCCACCTCAATCCTGTATAACTTTTGATAGTATTCAGAAAATAAAAAAGAAAAATGTACCCACATCACAGCATAACTAAAAATGAAAAAACAACCCAAGATAAATGTGCATAGTAAATTGGGAATAAATACTTGTTAGAAAATAAATGCTTTAAGTTATTGGGCCAATGTGCCAATAACTCAAAGGATGCCATGCATAATTCTGAGGGATGATATTCATAGAGTGGGGCTCATGAAGAAACCTGCCACTTCATGTACTTCATGAACAAAGAACTTTCAGCAACGGCTCAGGCTGATCAGACTCTACTAAATTTTTACTTGATATTTCAGGCCTGGAAAAGATCTAAATAGAAATAGCAGTTAGACTTATATATCACTTCATAGTTTTTTACTTCATTTTTTAAGAGGTTTACATAATCAGGATTTTGCCCCTAACAATTTTAGTCTCATTTTATTAACCTTAAAAGAATGCAAGGCTGAATCAAACTTGATCAGTCAGTATTAAATTCATGTAGCAATAGCACTTCAACTTATATATTGCTTCACAGTGTTTTACAGCCCTCTCTAAGTACTTTGCAGAGTCAGCATATTGCCACCCTAAAATATGAGTCCTCATTTTACTGATCTCAGGAGGATGAAAAACTGAGTCAACTCTGAGCCTGGTGAGATTTAAACTGTCAAACTGCAGGCAGCAGGCAGTACTGTATGCTAACCACTGTGCCACCATGGCTTATGATAATGTATTTACTCTAGGATCTTCTAGAGCTGATTCCCCAGCCCACTGACAATAATCTTCCCTAAAAATGAAAAATCGATGAGAGTGAAAGTTATGAAACATGTCTGTGTCCAGGAAAGGATTCTTTAAAAGCAAATGCACCACCACTTTCAAAGCAGGTTACACGCTTATCTCAATGAAGCATTAATAATCTCCTGGACCCAAATATTAAGATCTAGCTAGCTACTTGTAACATGCAAAAGGATGTGAATCATGCCAGACAGAAGCAGAATTGAAACTATGGGTATCCTATCAATCAGGTCCATAGACTGAAAAAATTATATCCCAGGACATATAAAAATATGCAGCCTCCCCGTCAAATTATTGTCCAACCCAGATGCAAGCCACTTTAGATCCCAAATCTGCATATTTATACTTGATGACTGCAGGGGTTTTGACTTGTTTATTCTTATACTAAAGGGTATAGTTCACCTGAACAAAGTTAGGTGACATAGAATTGGTAAGCAATAAGTACAGAAAAAATGTTGCTTTTCCACTCTATTGCTGCCATGTAAGCTCAAATAGAGCTCTTACTGAAAAGAAAATAAGACCAGTGCTTATTGTTGGAGAAACACGGTAGTTTCAAAATGTACATATTTCTTCTAAATTTGTATCTGTTTACAAATTGTTATTCTCAAAATTAAATTCCTGCCCTACTGACAAAAATCTAACAGTATATCTGACAAATAATATTGATCACAGATATCACGTTCAAGCAAACAAATGAAAATAAATCCTGGTTTGATTGTGGTTTACCCAATAAGTATAAAAAGTTCTCCATCCAAAAATCTAATTCCTCAGATTTTCCCTTCAAATGCCATGCATTCTGTTCTGACATGTTTTATATTTTACATTTGATTAAAAAGTTGGTAGATAATTGTTATATGTCATACAAATGTTTTGAATGAGTTGTTATATAATTTCCCTAGAAATTGGGATTCAGCTTTTTTAATAATTATTTTTGACCTTGATAGGCTGTGAATTTTAGCTAATTGTGATTGGAATCATTCAGTTTATTCACCAGGTAACATATTTAGCATGTATGCCAAGTTCTTTAGACATGATTGGACAACGCTCTCTGTTTTTAGTGAAAGGAGATATTTACTGTCATAGCTCTTCAGGTTTCCTCTGCATATCGTTTGTAGGCTGACAGGTTCTTTGTTCTTATTCATTTGCAGAAATTCAGACATCATATTCTGCTGGAGCATTTTTGGGGCATAAAAATTATTGGTCCTTTTTGCTTTCCTTCCCTCTTATTATAACTACTTCTTAATTTATTGTATTGTAAATTAAATATAAAAAAATACTCATTGAAGTAAGTGCAAAAAATACGATAATTTAACTATAAATAAAAATAAACAACATCATTAAGAAGATAATTAATTACAAACAATAGCCAAATTAAAGAATAAAAAAATCCTTTTTGTATGTGGCCTTTTTTCTTGAATAATTTTGATAGTCATCTTTTAAAATTGGACAATGATTGGATATTAAAAAAAACCTAAAGTGTGATAAGGTGAAAACAAAATTATTGTAGTCCACCTATAACTTACAAGTATGCATTTTCTTATGTGAATAATCAGTGATGAATGTCTCCATTATATCTTATTTTACTAACATGAAGCTACTCATTAGAAAAGTTTCATTCTGATTGCCAATCCCAGTATGCTAAGATACCGTGTTTCTCCAACAATACATCCTCCCCCAATAGGAAGACCCAGCATGTTTTATGGGCATAAAATCAAATTAAGCCCTTCCCCCCAAATTAAGGCATGCGATTAAACATGTGAAATGGGGGGGAATGGTAGGGGGGCATGCCATTAGAAAGTCCTTTTGTTGCATACCCGGGTATGTTGCTGCCTGCGTTGACTTTGGCATTGGTGGGGCACTTCATATCGTGAGACCTTCCTCCACCATTGCTCTCTCTTCTCCCTTGATGCTGCAGCATTTAGAGCAATGCCGCAGCGTTTGGCATAGCCATGCACAGCAATCCAGGGCTCCTCCCTGCAGCTGGAGCCCGGCAGAGACACTTGGCTTCAGGCGCTCCTGTCACCGCTTTCCCTTTGCTTTTGAAGATAAAGCCAATTATTTTAAAAATGATGCCCGACTACAACATAGCCTCCCCTGCCTGAGAGGGCGGCCCAACCCCACGTGGAGAGGCAAATCTCCTGGGGCTGCAGTGCAGGATCGCCCCCCAGGAGAAGCGCCCAGCCGCCATCCCTGCCTGGCGCTGGGCAGAGTGCGAAGAGCTTTGCCTGAGGCGCCCAGCGCAGCTGACATGCGGGCCCTCCTTCCCGGCAGAGGAGCTCTCACCAAGGTAGTGAACACCTCCCCATCAGACCCTCTGCTCATCCCGCCAGGGCTGCGCCAGAGCCGTATGGGTTGGGCAGAGCCAGGAAAGCAAGCTGCAGGTGTGCGCCCGCCTGCCAAGCAAAAGAGGCAGGTCGGCCTGAGCTTGGCTTTCTTTCCAAGTCCCTCCAGCACGAACCCGAAGAGGCCACCAGGAGAGGCCTCCCAAGGCAATGATAGCACCCACCCATTCACGGACAGGGAGGCAAGATGATGGCATCACTGCTTTCCTGGCTGGTGGAGAGAGCCCGAAGCCACCTGTCCTTTCCACTCCTTGCCCAGCCTGTCCCCGTACATCTCCAAATATGCTGGCAGCTCCAAATGCTGCAGTGGAACGGGCATCAGGCAGAGGCACTGACTCGGTGGGGCTCAGCTTGGAGGAGGAGGACAAATTGCCTTGCCTCCCTGTCCATAGATGGGTGGGCACTATCACTGCCTCGGGAGGCCTCTCCCGGTGGCCCTGGTGGGATGAGCAGAGGGTCCGGCGGGGAGGTGCTCGCTGCCTTGGTGAGAGCTCCACTGTCGGGAAGGAGGGCCCTTCTGTCAGTTGTGCTGGGCACCCCAGGCAAAGCTCTTTGCGCTCTGCCCGGGACCAGGCAGGGATGGCAGCTGGGTGCTTCTCCCAGAAGGGTGATCCTGCGCTGCGGCCCCGGGAGATTCACCTCCCCATGTGGGATTGGGCCACCCTCTCAGGCAGGGAAGGCTATGTTGTAGTTGGGCATCATTTTTAAAATAATTGGCTTTACCTTCGAAAGCAAAGGGAAAGCGGTGACAGGAGCGCCTGAAGCCAAGTGTCTCTGCCGGGCTCCAGTTGCAGGGAGGAGCCCTGGATGGCTGTGCATTGCTGTGCCAAATGCTGCGGCATTGCTCTAAATGCTGCAGCAGCAAGGGAGAAGAGAGAGCAATGGTGGAGGAAGGTCTCACGATATGAAGTGCCCCACCAACTCCGAGGTAAACATCCAAGCTGTCGCTGCCCGCCCACACGAGGATGCAAGGGGTGGGGAATTAAGTCACCCCCAAAAAGACGGCCTAGCTGTTTTTTCGTGAGTCAAAAAAAAAATAAGGCCTGCCTTATTATGTGAGAAACAGAGTAGTTTTTATTTTCAAAACACTGAAACTGATTAGTTAAGATTTACTTTTCCTGAGTTGTTGCCAAATTCTATAATATTAACAAAATGCTGTAATAGCATATGTATATTTTTATTATTTGTTCTACGATCTCCAAGAAATGTTAAAATGATTAAATTGATTGGGTAGCAGCGCAACAGTATGCTACTGTTACAGCTACAGTAGGTACAGTAACAGCTACTTAAATTTCATTGGGGTTTTGGAATTTTGGCTATTCAACAATTCAAGTGGGATTTTCACAATCATATCTGTTCAATTATAATCACAGAATCTAATGCTTACTGATATATTCTTAGTGAATTGATTATTAATTTGATCTTTATACACTGTGGAAAAGTGGTTATAAAAATTGACTAATGGAGTAGTAAATAACTTCTGGAATTCATTAAAACTTGTGTGATTCAGTAGATGGGCGCAAACATTTGAAAAAATTGATTGGAAGACATAAAAATTCTTGATATCTTATGTTTGCTTTTAATTAGGAAAAGTAGATTTCTTCTTCGAAAGCTTATTCAAAAACTTTGAAATATCGATGTGTCTATTATTAACATTTTATAAGTATGATTAATATTTTTGTGATCTCAACATACAATAAAAATATTTTCTCTATTTTTTATTTTTATTGTTCCTCTGACATACCTACTCCAACATTCTATATATTATGTATCTATAGAATGGTGTTGGAAAAATTTTGGCCATTTGTATACTGCTGAACTGCAACTCTAAACAATCAACCCCTGGAAAGATATTATAAAACACCACTACATAGTCACTTAATTAAAAAACAAATAAATACATCTCAAGCTCTATCCAACTTTGTAATTTATACTTTAAACTTTAATCCTTTAATTTTTTCCTAGTCTCATGAACTCAACTAAATTAGAATAATTTTAATTAACTTGGTATTTTAGGACTATACAAAACTATGCAATAAATTAGCAAAACTACTTGACCAAATATGATGTGTTTTATATCTTTGTAATATAATTAATTCTTACAGAAAATGATTGTCTACCATTATAATACAGACATTAAATCCAGAAATAGACCTGTCTGAATGATCTACAGCCTTTTATTTCATAGTGTTTCCAGTTTCAGCAAAATTTTTAATAATAAAAAAAATCAAAATAAATCAAACATCAAATATTTCTAACAAAAAATTCATTTTTGGGCTTCTTGTAATCTCAGTTATTATATCAGTTGTGACATTCAGATATAAATTCTTATAATCCATCAAATGACAAGAACTAATTAATGTATGTTACCTTTCAAATACTAAATGTCATTAAATTTTAATTGTATGTTCTGAATTTTTGGAAAATTCGGAGCATGCAAAAGGATTCTACCATGTGCACAATTGCTAAAAACAGGTTGCCCAAGTCTATCTTACAATTCTTCCTATAGAACCTTCTTAGGAATAAAAAAAACCCCACCACAAAAATAAATATAATTTTCTTCATCTTTGACAAACAAAGATCAGAGATTTCTGGTGCCAATTTTGAATAGCATAAGTTGTGCCAATTCACTAGCTGCTTTGTGTTCTATCACACAACCCACCAAATGAAAACAAAAAATTGGGAATGTTTTTGAGCAGGAGACTCTTTAGAAAATAGGATGAAATTGGTATTTATGATTCTACAAATCCCCTTTGAGCCTTAAATTTTACAACTCTGCTCAGCTAAATCATCGCTCCACCCATTTCAAAGGATATCAATGGCCTTCATTTTATAACTTGCAATATACAAGTTTTCTAAAGTAACTGAGGAATTCAGTTGATATCATCCTACCCAGAAATTGAGATTAGTAGGTAGAATTCCATTAAAGATAAGATAGGATAGGATAAGATATAAGTGTTGCAGACCTAACAAAATCCTATACAGAGTTATTGAGAGATAAACAAGGAATTGTACAGTGGCATGAGGGCTCAATGGTGAAAGACACTGAACTTGTTACTTTTATCTGTTAGTACAGTGTTTTCAGGTATAATTTTGTTTCTTTGCTTTCTGGTTCACAGAGCTTCCAAACTAAATGAAGGAAGGTTAATGGGCCTTTTCCATTGATTTCTATTATTTTTAAAAATTAAGTCGATGTAAGGCCACTGAATTCAGTTCATTTTATTTTTGTACAACTGGATATATAAATTGCATAATTAATCTTCAAATCTTTAAAAAAACAAGAAGATAAAAGCTTCAAGAATTTAATGAATATATTATTTCTATTTCCCTGTCCCATCTCTTTTTGCATTTTTATATTTTTGACTTCCTTTACATCCATTTCATATTACCAGGTCATAATAATAAAAATAAAAAAATAATCTCTATTTTTATTAATTGAGTTGGGATTATCAATGGAACCTAGATACTTTCAGCATCTATAGTTATTTGTTAGTTTGGTAAAAGAGATCTATTCAAAATCTATTTTTCAACTTTTCTTACACAGTAATTTTAGAAACTACCTAAACTGAGTCATTGGCCTGTTCAAAGTGGAGAAGGTTCCTAGAAGAATAACTGTGAGTTTATACTCAAGTCAAGGATGCCCTACTGTTTCTCAAATATTAATAAATATTTACCAGTTTAATAGCATTAATTTTCTCCAGCTATCCCAAATGTGCTTTTTCAAAAGGCAACTGGGTTTTGTTTTTTCCTTGAAGACATTTCATTTCTCATCCAAGAATCATAATGGAAGCCTGCCCATTGTGATCATAAGTCATGATAGTTGTAAATCGGGTTATTCACATGACCAATGCAATTTTATGACCTTTTTTGAAGTGGTTGTTAAGCAAATAAAACAGTCATAAAGCACTAATGTGATCATTAAGCAAACACTGTGATTTTACATGAACCAATGATTCACTGAAAGTCATGATTTGCTGAAAATCATTGTAAAACATATACATGATACCACAGGTGCATATTAGGTAATGGGGGGGCAGCCATTGTAATTTCAGGACAGGGATGTAGGTATCTCAAGGAGGTTACTCATAATTTTGAATGACTGCAAAGCATCAATGGTTGTAAGTCAAGGACTACCTTTATATTAAATGCATATGAAATAAGTATTCTACATGCATATGAACATGGATGAAACAAGAAAGATTTGCAACAATAGAAAATATGGAAAGTATGGTGAATCATATTACTGTAAACTAATTTCATGCTTTATTTTTTATCTTTGGATTTATTCTTCTCACTCCTTAGTGAAGGGCCTTCACATAGGCCGACAGATTTAAAAAGTATGCAAAAAGGACACAGCGGATGAGAAAATTTTCCATCCGTTGTTATCCGCTCTCAAAAGGGCCCCAAATCTGCATAAACAGAGCAGACAACAACAGAAAAGAACGGACGGGGGGAGGACGTAGCCAAGATGTAAAGTGGATGCTCCATGGAAGCCTAGCGGATGGAAGCGGATGGCACATCCGCAGGGCTTCTGGGGGAGCACAGCGAAGCGGACACGCCAGCCAGAAGGAACGGATGCAGAGCGGATGGCTAGCAGATGACGCAGATGCAATACGGATGCAAAGCATTCACTGCGCATGCGGGGAGGATGCATTGCATCAGCCCCGTGGATATAAAAAGGATGCAGCTCGCAAGCAGGTCACCATTCGGACGAAAGACCTGCTGCCAGACAACAACTCCAGCCACACCATGGGGAAGAAGAGGAAAGCCTGTGCCATCTTCTGCCAGCCTGTCAAGAAGGACAGGGCCAACATCCCACCCCCCTGGCCCTGACTCTGCTTCTGCTGGGCTTCTGCTGCTCTCGGCTGACTCTGCTGGTGTTGGGGCTTCTGCTGGAACTGCTCCTGATGCTGCTGCTTCTGCTTGGTGCTTACTCTGTGGCACTGCTCCTGTGGCTGGTGATTCTGCTGGTGCTTACTCTGCTGGCACTGCTCCTGGTGCTGGTGCTTCTGTTGGTGGGCTTACTCTGCTGGCGCTGCTCCTGGTGCTGGTGCTTCTGCTGGTGCTTACTCTGCTGGCGCTGCTCCTGGTCCTGCTGGTGCTGCTGGTGCTGCTAGTGCTGCTTGGTGCTCCTGGTGCTGCTGGTGTTGCTGGTGCTGCTGGTGCTGCTGGTGCTGCTTTTGCTGCAGCTGTTGTTGTTGCTGCTGGTGGTGGTGGTGGTGTGGTGGAGCAGCCCCTAGAACCTCGAAGCCCCTCTGATGAGGGCCCAGAAGGCCCTGCCAGAGGGAGGAGGAGGCATACGCAATATAGGGAGAGGAGGCGAAGAGGAACATGAGGAACATTGAAGAGGAACATGAGGATGAGGTGCTCGAATGGCCTGAAGGGAGAAACGAGTACCTATGTGGAAGGGACACAGCTCTATCGAGACACCAAAAGGAAGTAGGCGGCTTGGAGAGAGAAGGTGGAGAGCCTGGCTACACTTCGGAGGTCCTCCTCGCTGGTGGAAGCACATGCACAGCCTGGTATGGAAGCTGCACCTCAAAGAAGTCTGGCACAGGCCGCGGTCAAGCTCACCGACAAGAGACCTATGTGATGGCCAAGTGCAGCTTCTTGGAGGATGAGATCTGCACCAGAGGAGCAGCCCCTCTGTCCACCCTCTCTCTCCGGCAGCCCACAGAGAGCCAGTCCTTCTCTGTCCAAGAGTCAGCTCATGTGTCCAGGCAGGTATCTGTGGAACATCCCACGATGGAGACCCCCCCAACCAGGTTGCACTCCCGTGGCGGAGTGCATGGAGGACCCCCTGATGCAGTGGGAGCAAGAAGAGGCACTTCCACCAGAGACCAACCCACCCACCCCCAGCCCACCTCCACAGAAGAAGGCAGAGAGCCAGACCGAGGGATAGAGCCACACTGTCCTGCTGGAGATCAGGGACACCATCAAAAGAAGTGTTAGATGTCCTCTCTCAGCTGGTACACTCCGACACACACATCCTCAAACCGCAAGCCCTTCCTCACCTACGTCAACAAGACCCTCATTGGACATGTCTGAATCACAGTACAGGTGATACAGGAGAGGATCATTGGTCTTCTGCACAACCCTCCAGGCCCAGCTGAACTTGCACCGACCAGTCCAGGTCTGCTCCTCCACCCCAGGGTGAATGTCACAGCCCTTCCAAGGCTTTCCACAGGCCTCACCTACCAAGGCTACGGCTACCAGGAGTTCCAGCACACAGGCAGCCCTTACCAGTCCAGGCACAGGTTCATCAAATACCACTGATGCCCACCAATGCCACCAATGCCACCACACCCACAGATGCCACCCCATGCCACAGATGCCACCCATCCACAGATGCCACCCCCACCTCACCTCGCTCAGCTGCAGACCCAGACAGCCCCACTACACTCCTCCTTCCTCCACCCCACAGCAAGCCCGGCCTCAGAACATCTGTCATTGGTCTTGGGACTGACACCCCATGTCATGGAGGAAGGGCTCTCCAACACCATGGACTGAGCTAGCTCCTGAGAGCTTTCCTCCACAAACCATCCCTGTTGTCCTCTCGGGCCAGGCACCCAATGGTGCCTCAGACCAGCACTCCAGCAGCAGCCACCTCCACAGCACCTGGACCCTTCACCCCTGAGACTATGAGCACGCCTCAGAGTGACTGATAAGATTGCAAGAGACTGGGTTGCTACCTGTTGACTTTATCTTTGCTTGGGACATTTTACCTGGGTCATTTTGCTTTTACAGTTTGTTATTATTAAAGTTTATCTTTGCTTCACACACTTGGTTCAGTTCTTTTTGGTCAATAAAGTCTTGGTGGAAACTTTTAGAATGTTTTAAGCCTTTGCATGCTTGTGGAATGAGTAAGGATAGCAGTGGGATGGCAGGATACCTTTGGGATGGGTAATAGCTGTGGGATGGGTAATAGCTGTGGGAATGGGTTAGGATACCTGTGGGATGGGTTAATAGCTGTGGATAGATAAACCTCCAGTGCAAGCATAGTGGGATGTATGCTTCACCCTCCCAGGTGCCACACCTATGGCCCTTTATTATCAATAACAATTTAATCATTCCTCAACACATTTCAACATAAACACAACTCTTTATTAAATGCCCTGTTCATTGTAGGGCCACTCAACATACATGGCACAATCTCTATCAGTGTGATGAGAGAGGCTGAAGGAAGCATCCATTAAGCATCTACCATCCTGTCTTGCTACTCCATTGCTCCAGCTGGGGAGTTGCACCAGTGTTTCAGGAGGTTGCGCTGCTTCTTCCTTCTTATGTGAAGTTCTGTTGGGGCCCTGCAGATCCACCAGTATCTATCAGGTTTCGCCTTTGCCCTCCATTCACCAGGCTCCATATCCCCATTGCCTTGTTGGTGGTCCACAAGCCTGTTCTGCAAGACTGGGTAGCGGTTGCTCATGAGATTGTTACAGGATGCAGCAAGCTTCCCGATGTTCCTCATGGTCTCTGGGTGATGCTGCATGGTGGTGAGAAGTACCTGGAACTGTTGGCCAGGATGACAAAAGGCATTCTCCACCACCTGTCTTGCTCTGGACAGCCTGTAGTTGAAGATCCTCTCTTCACGGGTGAGGCATCTGGAGTGTAGGGCTTCATGAGGTAGGTTCTGAGGGAGAAAGGCGTCATCCCCCACGATGAAGTAGGCACATCTTGCATGTCGTTGGGCAGGGGGTCTGGATCTGGGAAGCCCATGATGAGGTTGCTTTTCCAGCCCCTCCTTGAGGTCACTGGCATTGTATACCTGGACTGAAGCTGACCCGTTGCCTGAAGCATCGATGTACAATGAACTTGTAGTCAGCATCAACCATGGCGAAGAGGATGATGCTGAAGAAGCCCTTGTAGTTTTGATAATTGGACCCTGACTTGGCTGGAGCTTTGTAGGCACATGCTTGCCATCTATGGCTCCAACGGTGTGGAGGAAGTTCCACTTCTGATACCACTGCTTTGCAACTTTCTTCCAGCCTTCTTCAGTGGAGGGGCACTGGAGGAGCTCCTCCAGGTATTCTTCGATGATGTCTTGCACCACTTCTCTGACCAACATGCGATGGTGTTGTGTGGCACCCTCCAGGTGTACTGCATGCTCCTGTAGGTGGTCCTAGAGGCCAGGTGCCGCAAAAGTCAGTGCCACCTCAGTCCAGGGTCCAGGCATGGGGCCGGAAGTTGGTGTTTGCCTTGGTCAACCTGGGTCTCAGCTGCTCCACAACTTCGTCAAACATGGCTGGAGGCATCCTCCATGAAGTGCTGGAATGCACAAGAGTCTTCGTTCTCAGCCTCCACCATCAGCTTGTTATACCAGTCCCTACTTGGTTCTCCTCGCGATCCATCTTCGACCCAGACACTTCTTGACGCCTCCTTTTCTTCCGTAGAAAGGTGAAAGAGCCTGTAGAGGGCTTTTGCACTGTTGTAGAATGATGGTGGCTACCAAAAGGATGTGTGACGATCCATGGTGAGATGACTGGATGCTGTGGAAGAGCAAGAGCCAGATTGAAGGCTGAAGAGGTCTGCACAGCAGGGCTGCTGGACTGAAAATGAGATCCAGGTGATTTCTTCCCCTTTTTATAGGAAATATCATTTTTCCACTAGGTGGTCCTTTTGCATCCTCTAGACATCCTGCAGACATCCTAAATATCCGAGATACGTCCCCTATACAAACGTTTTTTTCCGTTTAAATGCTTTCTATGCAAGCTGGCATCCACTTTCATCCTTTCTACGTCCATGCTACTAACGCTGTGTGTCCGTTCCACGTCCGTTTCGCTTCCTCCCTGTGTCCGTTTTCTGCTGGAGCGGATGTGAGTTGCGCAGATGCGCAGCGGATGCCTAGCGGATATAGCGGACCCATAACGGATGATGACAGACGTATAACGGATGTTCCCCGTATGCGTAGCAGATGTAGAACGGACGCGTTGGATAATTTTTCTGCTCAAAAAGTTTTGTGCAGCTCTAAACTTTTTGAGCGGATGAAATGTCAGTAGACGGATGCTGGACGGATAGAGAGTATGAAAAACGGATGCAGTGTTACTCTCCATTTTACATCCTCTTTTCATCCGTTGGTGCTGTGTGACAGGGGCTTAAGCCTTTAGTAGGTTGATTTCTGATCTGTGTTTCAACAAGACTTTTGTGTGTTCTTATGTAATGATTCCATTCAATATTTTGCTTTTTTTGACTGTGTAGTTTTTCCCCAATAATAGTTGCCTGATTGGACTTTGACTTTACAGTAGATAGGTTTCTTTCCCTAAAGCCATTAAACCTGCAGAGAAAAGACAAATAGGTCCAACAAAATTACATTTTTACTATAGATCTTTGAATGAAACTGGAAAACATCTGAATGTTTTACTGCAGCTTTTACCATAACAGCATTAGATCAAAGAAAAGTCCATAAAGTAGCAGTGTGGGGGAGAGGAGGTTTGTGATTTCTTTAGAAAATGTTTTAAAATTGATCATTAGGCAGAGTCCACCACTAAAAGACAGAGAATGAAGTTATTGACTGCTGTTGGTTCAGGAAGGTCAAGATCATTGTTATAAGACTGTTTTCTTTGATAGCACTTTTAAAGGTTATGATTAGGCATTTGCAAAGTGATTGTGAGAAAAAAGTGGAGGGAAGAAAGAAACATAAGCTAAATCATTATGGGGGAAAACAGTGTATGATCAGCTTCTTGGCTTACAAATGGCTTGTAGCTGCCATAGAGATGCATCATGCAATTGTTACTTAGCTAGCATATTCACATTTATGAAAGGATAGTAAAGAGTAACATTCTAATTAGAAAAGTTAAGTTTTATCCTGTATTTGTTAACTTTTTTTCTAAAACTGTTTTAAACTTACATCTATATTAAGTTCATTCTAAAATTTTCACTCTTTCCTGTCCCCACATTACTTCTTTTTTCCCACTTCAAATTGTTGTCACTCTTTTTCCAAATTTGTCTTCTTTTTTTGCCATCATTTGCATCTCTTTCTTTTATTTTTCCTATACTTCTCAAATGGTCACGACTGGATCTTTACTTTCAAAACAGAAAGTATTCATTTATAAATTTGTCTAATTCTGAAATCTTGCACCTTCAAAATCAATGACAATTTACAGTTCTGATCTTCATCAAAGCCTACTTTATCCCTCCTAAATTCTGCTTTCATCAAGCTGAACTTAGGGCTAGGGTTATTGTTAGACTATACTATGCCCATTCAAAGGAAACCAAAATATTGGTGTTCATCAAGATAGTATAATTAAAATGGTCTAATCACTGAGATTTGTTTAAAAATTGTAATTACAGGATGATAATTATTTACAGGGCAGAAAAGCAGACTGTAAACAGAACTCAATGTTAAGCATATCAATCAAACATTGCATAATTAAGAGCAATTGAATGTATAAACCTGCCAAAATGATAAACTTGAAATGGATGTTATTTTTTCTCTTTTTCTTTGTAACAAATAACATATTTGTTCTTAAAAGCAGCTTACTAAATGAGACTGTCAAGCTTTAATCCTGAACAAGGAAAGCAATGGAAGTTGTCAATGGTGTTCAGCAGGGGCATCAAAGGAAAGAAACTTTTCTTTAATTTTTTTTTAATAATGACTACTGAAACCCAACAACAACAATCTAGTTTCCTTGATTCATGTGACTAAAGAATCTCTGAAGACTGTAAAGTCTTGGGCAAGAAAAATGAATATGGACCACATTTTAAAAAGTAAATCCTTCAAGTGAAGTCAAGATGCAAGAGAAGAAAACAAAATCCTGGAGGTCACCCACATGTAAATTATGTGTCTGAGAAAAAGTTGGACTCTGGCATCACAGGACCTTTATGAATTGCACAGAATTCGTGAATAAAAGTATGGAAATCCTGTTGAATACATCAAGATAAAAAATCAAGATAAAAATGGGATATTGAAATTATTATGGCATCTATTGGGAGGCACATTACCAAGAGTCAAACCCCAACATTTTGTTTTCTCTTACTGATAATTACCTTTATTCCAATTCCATGTATTTCAGTGTCCTGGACCTAATTCTCTCTAATTTGCAGAAATGATGTTGAAACATTTTTATGTTTGTGTGCATCAGTCTTGTCTCCTGGAGACTCTTGGGGACTTATCTCTGGTGAAGAAGCTGTCATTGTACATGCAAAGCAACAAAATAATAATAAACTTAATAATGATACCAATAAGAGGGAGTAGCATAAAGTTGAGAAGGATAATAATATTACAGTCATATAACATTGATAAATATAATTAGACACAAGACAATACTGTGAGGCTTAGGCATTCAGAAGTGTGACTGCATTAAGAAGTATGACTGTCCTGTGTTTACTTGTTTTGGCATGCAGTACCCTTTAGCAGATTTCAGAAGGAAGGAGTTGAAACAGTCCAGGGGTCTGTGATGTACCTGTCGATATTTCCTTAGTAACTTCTGACCTGCACAACACATAGATCTTCTATCGAAGAAAGACTGGTTGAATTAGTTTTTTTTTCTGCAGTCCTAACTCTCCACTGGAGTCTGTACTTATCCTGTTTCATTGTAAACCAAACCATAAGTTGTAAAAATACAGATGACAGATTCAATAATTCCTCCATAGAACTTTATCAGTACCTCCTGGAGCAGTCTCAATGTCCATTATTTGTTATGCCTTTTTTTAGTGATGGTTCTTATGTTAGGTGTTCAATTCTAATCCTGAGAGATTATAGAACCCAAAAATTTGGAGGACTTCACTGCTGATACTGTGCTTTTGAATATACTAAAAGGTGGAAAAGTAGGACTTTAACTCTAACTCACTAAATCTAGATTAATTCTAACTGTACTTATAATTATAACTGACAATACTGCTACCCTTCAAAATGACATCAACTATGTGTCAGAATGGTCAAATAAACAGCAATTTGAAATCTCAATAAAGAAAAGCTCTGTCTTACATATCGGCAAAAAAAATATATCAGAAAATAAAATACAAGTTGAATAATCAAGACCTTGTGGATGACCCCAACTATGTCAAGGACCTTGGAGTACTCATCTTTAATGATCTAAGTGCTAGAGCCCACTGTAACTACATAGCCAAAAAGGTATTAAGAGTTGTTAACCAAATCCTGTGCAGCTTTTTCTTCAGTAATCGCACACTACTAACTATAGCATACAAAACATTTGCTAGACCAATATTTGAATACAGCTCATCAGTTTCAAATCCGCATTACATAATGAATATTAATACAGTCAAGAAAGTCCAGAAATATTTCACCTGAAGAGTTCTCCACTCCACTACTCATTGCAGAATACCTTATACCACCAGACTTGAAATTCTAGACCTAGAAAAGTTAGAACTATGCCGCCTTCGGTCCGATCTAAGTATAGTATATAAAATAATACCTTGCAATGTCCTACCTGTCAATAAATACTTCAGCTTCAACCATAATAATACAAGAGCAAACAATAGATACAAACTCAAGGTTAGTCGCACCAAACTTGATTGCAGGAAATACGACTTCAGCAACAGAGTGGTCAATGTTTGGAATACTCTACCTGACTTTGTGGNAAACTTTAATCTTAGACTGTCTACTATTGACCTCACCCCTTTCCTAAGAGGTCTGTAGGGGGCATGCATAAGTGCACGAATGTGCCTACCGTCCCTGTCCTATTGTTTCTTTTTTATTCATATCCATTTCCTGTATTCATAACCATGTTTATATTTATATCTGTTATCTAATATTTGCTTGACAAATAAATAAATATATAAATAAATAAATCTCCAGCCAGTCAACTGGACTTTGAAACTCTTATTTTCTCTGGCAAAGTACTTTATCAAACATCAGTTTCTTCATGTATTTCACAACCTATCATGCTTAACTGATGGCAACAGTCACTTGAAGGAACTCCTTCCTAATGGGCAGACTAGATAATATGTGTAGATTTTCAGAAATCTCTAAACTTCATTAATTACATTTACTTATTTTCATAAATAATTTTGCTGCTGATTCTAATGGTAATTTCCATTTTTATGCTACTGCCTTACTATTGCTACTGCCTTAAAATAAAATTGTTTTAAAAATTTGATTTTTGTCTTGAAAAACTCCACTCATCTCAACATTCCAGCAGGAAATAATGGAGCAATCATTTCCTACTGTAGCATGAAGAACACATTTTCTTCTTCATATTGGCTAGCAGGAAGAAGTACTGATCTTTCTTAATCAAGAAAACTCACAAAAATGACAGAAAGTCTAAAGTTACCTTTGCGATTCTCTGATATTGATGAAGCACTGAGAGCAGAATGTAGTGAGTTCAGTATGATGCTTTGACAAAAAACAAAAACAAAAATCCCACCCACTGCTTGGCACTTCTATTATTTTATCAGAGATAAGTCCATTTGTGTTGTTTCCTTTACAATAGTCCCAGTAGTCTAGATATCCATTCAGGAGATAATGAGAAAAAAAGACACATACAAATATATATTACAGTTCAGGAAATTCTTTCTCCCCAACTCCTGCCCCCCAGATGTTACATTTTATACAGCTGCTTTATTAAACAGATGTTATCATTCTTTCTTAACATATATTCTTTTGAGAACAAATATTTATCAACCAGGGAACATAAATGCTGTAAAAGACAATGAATTAAGAAATATTAATGCAATATAAAGGCATATAAGGTTCACTTTATAGACTTAGAAAAAAAAATGTAAATATGGGAAGGTCGTGTCTTTTACCTGTTCTAATGATGATAAAGATCAAGAGGATGAAAGAAATTATTTTAAACTTTAGATAATGAAAGAAACAATCTACAGGTCCAGTGGAAATTTGCTAATTTTGTACCAGATCTTGCTGCTTGTTTTCATAATCTCTAACAACAAGATAAAATATCCCTGTGAGCAATTCCTGTGGAAACTATCTATTTATACATGGGTAGTTTATGCAGGTATAAGAGTCACCAACTCTTATATAGCTACCGAGGCTTATAAGAAGGCAATCATGTGAACCACCAAATTGAGGCTTCAAGGAGATGAATGCATTATTGCCTTCCTCTGAGTGTATTTGCAATAAATTTTGGATGGCTTATTCTAGTGACACTATGGGGTACAATAAGCCTTTGACATAATAGACAGAGAAGTATACAGTATATAACATATTGTTCAGTAGTGTTTTAGTCTTCAGTTAGATTATTTGAGGCTTGGCTAGATTTTAAAGAGAGATTTTCTCGATATTACAACTCTGATTTGTTCTTGTAAAATCAAGTGGTTTGATTGGAGTGGTTTATAAGAACAATAAATCAATACCTATTTTGCAAAAGAGTGAATGTAATCTGAAAAAATATTGTACAGTCCAACATGAATGATTTCCTACATGAGACAAGATCAGAAAAGATCAAAATCACTTGTTTCTTAATTTAAATTAACCAGTATTCTGTTGTGTCTAATTTCTAGGAACAATTTTTGTTTGATATTCAGACTGTACTGACAGGTAGTTGCAACTTGCAAATTCAACAAGATCAGATCTGTTTAGAGGTTTTCTGGCAAACCAACAAAGAATCTAAGGATTATTGGCTAATTTGGAAAGCTGAAAAATAAACAGTATTTAGACTCAACTCAAAGAGGACTTTTTATATTTAATATTTATATCCCACATTTCCATAAAAATTGTCTGATTAGGCCTTCAGCAAAGTGACATCTATATGTATGCCAAAGCATCACAACAAATTTAAGTGATGCTTAAATTATATTGAGTGTCTGTCTCAGAAAATAAGTTGGCACTACCTGGTATTTTATTTTTTGGCATCTGAGACATAAAAGAGTGGAATCTCACCACTTGAAAAAGTTATGTGGTTTGTAATAGAAATAATCATCAATGATAACATCTACTGTACCAGCTGATCAATTCTGATAATAAATTTAATTCATATGCTAAAATGGAATATGAATTTATTTGAACTAAATATTTATTTAGGCATTGTGAATTGTTCAGTTTAAAAGAGAAAAAAAATCTTATTTGTGAAAAAGAAAACTAGGTTTTATTATACCCAAATTGTAAAACATTCTTAACATACTTCCTTGGATTATTATATACATCACAACAATCTCTACTAATGAAAGATGAAGTTACATCTCCAGACTAGACTAGAATTGATTAAGCCCATGTCACAGTGCACCAACAGATGCAAAGAGGATGTAAAACGGACAAAAAAGCTTGCCATCCGTTGGTTAACGCAATGTCTCACTGCCTCCATTTTGCTTCCTCTCTATCCGTCCAGCATCCGTTTATTGACGTTTCATCCGCTCAGAAATTTTTGAGCTGCCCAAAACTTTTGGCGGAAATGTATCCATTGCATCCGTTCTGCATCCTCTAGGCATAGGGGGATATCCGTTCTGCATCCATTACGCATCTGCTATATCCGCTAGGCATGCCACTGTGCATCCGCACAACTCAAATCCGTTCCAGCAGTAAACGGACGCAGGGAGGAAGCAGAACGGACGTGCAGCATTAGTAGCACGGATGGAGAAAGGATGAAAGCGGATGCAGCTCATCTGCTCTGCATCGCTCTGCATCCTCTACGCATCCGCTCTGCATCCTCTACGCATCCTCTACGCATCCGCTCTCTGCATCCTCTACGCATCTGCTCTGCATCCTCTACGCATCCTCTATGCATCCCTACGCATCTGCTCTGCATCCTCTATACATCCGCTCTGCGTCCTCCCCACGTCCGTTCCTTTCCGTGTTATCCGCTCTGCTTATGCAAATTTTTGCCCCTTTTGAGAGTGGATACATTTTGCTCGTCCGTTGTGTCCTTTTTGCATCTGTTGGGCAGTGTGACATGGCCTTTAAATCTCTATGACAAGCAACAGAAGTAGAATCAATAAAATAATTTAAGTTTGAAGCCATACCATCTATGACAGTTTGGAAAGGGTAACCTGTAAGCTAACATCAGATGAAAACTTTTAAAAGTGAGCAAATTATTATACAATATCCTTAATTTCATGTGCTATCAAAAGAACGCTGCTATTTGATCCAAGGCAGATGAAAAGCTTTTTCTGGAAAGGAAGACTGAAAAGGAATCCATAACTTTATCACTGCACCTTCAATTGCCCCTCTAAAGAAAATTCAGAGACAATGCTTGAAGTTCAAAAGGAAAGAAGTAGGGTTGTAGACATATCACAGGATCCAAATATCTTTTCATGGCCTTCATTGTAATCCTAAAAATAATCAGTTTTAAAAGGCAGAAGCTATCATTCAATATCTTCACTGTTGGCTGTAAAGCTCTCTACTTTGCCTATTGTCATTAACTTGGTCTTCCTTATGTTTAGCCTTCATCTCATTTTTATCACTATGCTTCTTGACTTCCCTTATTAGACTTTGTAGATGATTTGAATTTCAGCTATCAGAGTAATATCATCAGTGTAGCATAGGTTATTGATATTTCTTATTCTAATTTTAAAACCATGTTTTTCTTCTTCAAATTCAATGTTCTTCAATATTTATTCATAATATGGATTGAATAAATAATCACAGTATATGCACTCTTATCTGAGGAACTGGAGCTGGACTGTTTTGTTATCTTCTCTTCTCCATTCTGCACAATGGTATGGCCTGGGATTCCTTTTTTCCTAAGACACAATTTGATATGGTTGACACAATTGAAGGCCTTTCTATAATCTTTCATATTTTATTTTGCTGTCTCAATCATGCAGTTTTGACTTACAAATATGTATTTGGTTTGGCACCAAGGTACTTCTATCACTACCTGCTGTAGTCAGTGTGGATCCATTTGAAGAGGTCCTCAAACTCCCATTTTGGGTGGGATGAAAGGAACTGAAGCTAGCAAGTATTGCTTTTCAATCATGGGTCCTATACTTTGTAAGAGCCTTCCTATAGAATTAATAAGTATTTACATGTTGCAAGAAGTAAAGGAAGAGAAAGATAACTAACAACAAAATAAATTAATTATAACAGCAATGAATGAAGGCTCAGACTATGGATCAATCATTGTGGACATCTATTTATGTAGTAAGTGAGAGTCAAGAGTGACTTAATGGTACATAAATAATAATCAATATGATGCTGCTGTAATATGAAGAAAGGTATGTAATATATAAAGCCTAGTTAGCTTAATTGCTGACAGAGTGAAAATTCATCATATAGTGACCAAATTCATATGCTTCTCCCCATCTCCTACAGTCATTCCCGCATACCAGTGCAGTTGCTGATCTCAGCACTTCCAATAAAACCCACATACATATCTTCAAATTAGGATCATTCTGCAATGTCCATTTCTTATATGGATCTGAGTCAAAATTTAACCAGATATCTTATCTAAGATTTCAAAGCTAGGAAAATCAGTTCTTGTTTCCTGTAGAGCCCATTAAGTTACTAGAATTTCAAAGGATCATACATCAGTTCTTCAAACAAGAGTAAATATCTTGTTTGAAATATTTCACATAAATACACGTATTAAAAATGTTGGAACATGTCAAATTAATTTTAATAAATAATGAACAATCCAGTAAATCAGTATTTTTCTCTTTGTGCAACCAAAACTTTGTACTGAAGTTTTAAAAAACATATCATATGCACTGTTGTTTCATGCTAATTATATAGTGTATCTTTCAGTTTTGTTTTGACCACACATTTGAAAGTCACAATTTCATTCTAATAGCTCTAAGTGACAGCAGTCATTTTAGTCTAGTTTATAATCAACTGATGGCTTTTGTGAAGCAGTAGTTCACACAATTATCTGAACAAGCCCACCAGGTAACTTGCTGTTGTATACTCATATGTTTTATGAAATATCCTCGGATTTAGCTCCAGCTGGTTTAAGTAACTTCAAAATAATGTGCCCCACATTGTATCAGACCCTGAACTGAAAGGACTTCAACTGATCATGTTTTTTTCTTTATCAGGATAACCATCAACATGGTAATCATTTTGCTTGTTATGATCAGAGTATAATGGAAACTTGAGTCAATGACCCCTATAATGATCAAAAGTGATTGAAACATCACAAAAGGTAAAAGATCATGCAAACTATTGCAAGGTTATCTACAATTCTGAAGCAATCTTGTATTCTGAATCTTACATTACTATAACATGAATGTGAGGTGAACTGGACTAGATAGTATAACAGTAGGAAACAGATATGAAAACAGTAATAAAGAACTGGTGCAAATTTCAGTTCCCTTTTGCTAGGGTTTCTCCCCCTCCTTTTCTAACCTAAATATCCTACAAAATATTTTTTCATGATAAAAGTATTTACCTCAGCATAAAATATATAAGCACATTATTTTTCTGTTTCCTGGTAATATAATAACATTGAGTGGATTTTCAAAATTTCAAACTCTGGTTTGTATATGAATGTCTCTTGAGGTAAAAAAAAAATGACTTATAATTCCTCTTTCAGATTTGGTTAAGGCAAGTTGACCAAAATAACAGTGATATGAATGTAATATGTTATAATAAATATAAATTTGGGGATTAAATGAAATAAACAAAACAATGTGGACTTGTTTAAAATAAAATGTTTTTCAATTATTGTATTTGTTTAGTATTTCATTGCCATGTTTAAGTGGCTTCTATAATATCCTAAATATTTCATGAATCATTTGCTTATAACTAATTATAATTAGACTTTTAAAAGAGCTCTGAAGCTGTAAGTTTTTTAAGTTTGTGTGTATGTGTGTGTGTGTGTGTGTATGTACATATGTATGTTGGGTTCAGTACTCTGTTGGAAAAAAAAAGAAGAGATTTGAATCTGCAAAATTACTTTTTTTTCAAATTCATTGTAATATGGATTACAAAAGCAAATATGTTTACATTAATCTGTCATTGTTATCAAATAGCTATTATAGACATCTATATTTTTATCGTATGTATCTATTGGAATTATGGGTAGCGGATAAACATGAACCTTTTAAGAAGTATTTAGGAATTCAAAAGCAAGACAGAGCTCTATTTAAAAATATCATTTGTACTCACATAAGTAAAAAACAAAAAACAAATTATCCAAAATACTGCTTTAATCCAAATACTTGATCCAAATACTGCTTTAATTTTGAGATTTGGCTTTTCTGTAATACAAATACTTTTGAAAAAGAAGCCAAAGCACATCTAATACTTTATTCTTCAACAATTTAACTAGTTTACATTCACTAATTATGTAAACTGGTCAAATTTGGTGATTTTTTTTTGATATAGTCACATCATTTTTTTTTCCTTTGCAAACACTAAGGCTGCTAATATTAAATCTAGGTTAAAAAGTACTGTCCTGGATGAACAATTTTTTTCTAAAGTATTCCTCAAGCTGAAGAAGCATGTCAAGAAATGTCACATTATCCTTTTATAAGGAAAGTAATAAGCGAATACTTTTAAGCTAAGGAAATGAATGTGGAGTCAGTAGTCTCCGATTGCAGAAATTTCATACTCCCTGTTCATATACATAGTTTCTCCTGCCAATGTTGATGGACATGTGATAGTTGGCAGTTCCTTGATTAGGTTTTTTTTCCCTCTCTTTGATTGTTTGTATGGTATTAATCCCTGCTTATTTGGCTGTAAACTGCTGGGGATAATGTGTTCTGATCTTTTTGTTTCCTTTTTAGTTTTTTAAATTATCTCTTTCATACACATTTGTAAATGTGGCTTATTTCTCTGTGTTTGTAAGGAAATATATTCCCAGCATTGAACTATGGAGGAGAAAAGAGGACAAAGGGAGAAGAAAACCCACAATATTTTGTTCTCTGAGGACTGTGAAGCTGCTGTTTTCCTCTAGTGTTTGATTTGCTAGTGTGTTTATTTTGCAAAGTCTAAGTAATACATTTACTCACAAGTAAATTTACACTGTGACTTAGACAGGTTTTACCAAAATAAAGTGAAACGTTTTTGAAACACTAATTGTAAATCTAAAAAGAAGAAATATTGTGGAGGAGGAGGAGTTTTTCAGTGATTCAAGATTCATGAAATAATTTTGATTTTTGAAATACATATAATGTCCACCAGCTTCAAATCACTTTCCTTAAAAATTCACTTAAGTTTTTGCTATTTTTGGTTTTAATTGTCCATATGAAACTCTCACAGTAATCCATTTCATAATAAAGTGCATGATCTGAGCATGCAGTAATGGATATAAATACCTTTTTCTAATGTATCTCTGTCTGTCTGTCTACCAACCTACCTACCTATCAGATCAACTATTAGCAGTAAAGGAAAAAAGCAACCAAGAAATACACCACTGATTAGTCCTTGTTAGAACAGCCAGAAGGACTTGAAAATTGTAAATTATTATGTGTCTATACCTTCAAAGATCAGAATTGTTCAAATCACAAAATTCCATGTGACATTCTGAGAAAGTGGATGTTGGATTTTAAAGAAGTAAGATAGGAAGAGTATTGACATATCCGAAGTCTAGTGTTAGACTCCTGAACTAGCAAGAAAACAATGGATCATCAAACAATTCAATCAGAGCTCTCCTTTTTTATATTTTGCAAATATAGCTCTATGAATATGTCCTTACCTTCACAGTTTCTGTTGTTTTTTCTTTTAAATCTATATTATGCTGTGGTGTGTGAACTTCTGCCACAGAGATAGCATAGTTCATTTTGATCTGTTATTCTTTGTACTCTACTCTAGGCTTAACCACATTTGCTTTTGCTTCTGATTGCAGCTCTATAGTATGTCTTATTTTAGTTTCCATGGAGACAGCTATTTCAAATGCTGTCTTAAATGAAAATTTGCCTCTATTAACATCCCTTTTTAATTACTTTATTTCTAAGTTTCACTGACCAGCTGGCTTCTCAGTGGATCATTTAACCCCATGCCAAATGTTCAGACAGCTGCTTAAGTTCAAATTCATATTCTGCACTGGATTCTCCCACTTTTCATTTGTACTTAAGAAACCTAAAACATTTTGCAATCAGGAGTTTGATACAAACTATTACTGAAGTACTTTACTAGGCCTGTAAAGCTGAATTGTGACGAGTTTTCTAGCAGTCAAGCAGATAAATAGTGTTTTTCACTAAGTAAGATGCTTTGCTACCTATGACACTTAGAAAATATGCAACATCTTCAAAAAGTGATCAAGTTTCTTTGTAAATAATTTCCAGTCATCTGTCATGCTATTAAAACAGTTATTTGTTTATTTTACTGCTTTTCTCCACATCCAGAAATAATTTTGAGAGGCTTAACATTTTTCTTTTAGGATATTTCTAATTTTTTTTCTACTACTTAAATCAAGACAGATGCTCAAGAATTACAAGGTATAGAGGCAATGAAATAAAACCACAGACTTATTAAATTTACCAATATCTCAACTACAGAAGTCACTATGCTAGAGTCAAGTATTCCTCCGTGTCCATGACTTTTCTAAAAAGGTAAGTAAATATTTCAGTATAAACTGAGACATTTCTTTTATCTGCTTACATTTTCTTTTCTGATCAGACATTCTGATGCTTCTGGAGAAAACATAATTTAAACAACTAGCAAGCTGTTGAAAAGAAAACACAATAGTTTCATTACTTTACAATATACAAGCCTTTTTCTGTGTGGTATTGTTCAGTATATCATTCCATGTATTAAATCACACCCAATTATATTTATGCTTAAAAGCCTTGTATTTTACTAGAGTAGTAGAGATTTAGAAAATAGTTTTTCAGTTCACACGGCATAATCATTTCTTTAAAATGAAACAGCCATGGACACCTGAGGTACTGCCACAGCACAAAAGTAAGATATATACAAAAAGTAAAAAAAAGTGCCTTTGTATTTTGTAAATAAAGCATTAAATATCATTGTAAGCACAATTTCCAAAGTTACTCTCTATACTTTCTGTAATTTTAATGGATCAAATTTGTTATTTGGATTTTTTTTTCTCATTTCATTGTAAACATATCAGCCACACAGAAATTTCTTTCTCATTACCAAGCTACTTGATCTTTAAATATTCACAGAATCTACTTTCTTTTTCTGCTTTTAATTAGAACACATCAACATATTCATATAGGTCTTCCTTTGTTAAAGTTTTGAAATAAGGAGTACAAATGATCCCTCTGTTAATATGATTATTTCTTTCAGTGTTCTTTTTATACACTACTGGAACTTGACTCAGTTTTAAGTAGTATCAGGTGCTGGAAAGAATTTCAAAGTATATTTTGAGCAGAATTGTTTAGGTATTACCTTTTCATGCTTTCTCCAAATCCTTAAGTGAACAAATTCAAAACCCATGCCTGTTCATTTTCAAAAGCTGATACCTGAGCTTTGGCAATGATCGGCCCTTAAAGGGCAATTTTTGTCTTTTGTTAAGTTTTGACTCATTGTGTACAGTACCTAATAGATATTTTCATTTAAACTCTGAACCAAATCTCCATGCCATCCCCTTTCCACATATACGTTGAGAATCCTCACAGTTAACAAAGTGAAAGCTAAAAATAACTTACAACATAGGTCTATGACAGAGCTTTCCAAACTCCTTTGGAACGTTTGAGTTAAGGTTAACAGCAGTGGTGGGATTATTACAGTACTACCAGTTCTGTGGGCATGGCTTGGTGGGCGTGGCTGGTGGGCATGGCTTGGTGGGTGGCAGGGGAAAGATACTGTAAAATCTCCATTCCCTCTCCACTCCTGGGGGAAGTTCACTGTAAAATCCCATTCCCTCCCAACCCCACTGACCTGCTTTCCAGCTCCATTCTCCTGTGCAGGGCAACAGAAGAAGACCCAGGCAATCAGATGGTTCTCAGGAGGAAGAGAATAGATGGGGGTGGGGCCAATCAGAGGTGGTATTTGCTGGTTCTCTAAATTACTTAAAATTTCCACCACCAGTTCTCCAGAACTGGTCAGAACCTGCTGAATACCACCTCTTGCAATTGAGTTCTGCCTTCATTTCTCAAGACAAAGAACCACTAATAAGGAGACCAATAGTTAAAATGCTAACTGAAAGCATTTCAGGGACCGCACAAAGACAAATGGTTGGAAGGCCTGGTCCCACTGCACTTACGGATGCAAAGAGGATGTAAAACATTAAAAAAAGCTTGCCATCCATTGGAAAACATCCCATTAGGAAAACATTTCATCGTTGTGTAGCTCATTGCATACGTGTTTCATATGCTCTACATCTGGCCGAGCATCCCGTCCTCGCGATTTCATCCACTGCAAGAAATTTTGAAACTGACAAAACTTTGTGATCCGATGAACTTTCTCTGCCGTGTACAGATTTAAATCCACGCCATCATAGAAGCAACAAAGTTGCTATGTCCATATTAGCAAATCTGTTAAACTCCAGTCCGCTGTCTATCGTCTCTGCATCCGTCTGGGCATGCCCTCACAGACTCACATCGCTGCTAGCTGAAAAATGAAAGGAGGGGAAAAGAAAAGGTACATGGAACATCTGATACATCATTAGTAACGCACGGAAATAGAAAGGATGCGCAGTGGAACGGTTTGCATCCGATATATACCGACGCAGCATCCCCTATTTCTTTTCGCTTGAGGCGTAGCGTGGAATGCATCTGCTTGTCATCCACATATGCAGTCTGCTTTCGAACTCATTCTCCCGAAGAACCTCTTTGGAGGTGTCATCCTGGCTTCCATCCACTCAGGCTTCCCTGTTGAACATTGCGCGTTTAACATACCTGCCTACATACTACGCACGTCCGTATCTTATCTCCCGTTCTGTTTATACAAATTTTCGCCACTTTTTGGAGTGGATGACAACGGATGGAGCCACCCCTGAAATTTTGCTCGTCCGCTGTGTCCTTTATGCATACATTTTGCGTCCGTCGGCTAGTGGGACCAGGCCTTACAAATAAGGACAAACCAAAAATATCCTCCTTTGCCCTACACTTTCCTCCATTCCACATGTCTTTGAATTGCCATGATATATCCAATTATAAACAATATTTTTAAGGTTTATCACCTAGCAATGAAGAAAATTTCCTAAGTGCACTGAAGAAAGTATCTGAATCCTTCAGATACCTAAGTCAAATCATTTTAAATGGTAGTCCACACCTGCAGAGGTTTACAGCAATCACAAAATAAGCACAGTGATCTAACCATGACAATGGAATTACAATCAGCTTCTCCACTTAAATCTGTTATGCTACAAAGGACATAAATCATTGCTTTATTCTTTTTTTTAGAAAGTATGTGATTGTCAATGAAATTGCATCTCTCATTCTCTCTTTCCTACTACAAGATGTTAAAATGGCATTTAAACTGATTGCTTGCTATCTGCCATCGAACCAATGTATTCTCAAATTTACATGATTTGTAAGCACTAAATACTTGTTCATATGGTATGCCTCATAGTTTAAATTTGGATCAGGATTAATTCTAACTTTTCTATTTTTACTTCAGGCAAAGAAGAGGTTATTAAAGAAACTTCTAAATTTTTAAATTTAGTCTAATTATTAAAAGTCCCCTTGGCTTTTGGGATTCAAAAGTGAAAAAAACCAGAAGAGAAAAAAATAAGTCATATAGGTAAATGAACAGGAATATAAATATAAATAGTATGTGTATGTAAAAAATAAAAATAAAATAATTCCATAAAGGTCTCTCCACAAAAAGAAAAATGGGAGAAATGCACTTTTGTAGACTAGATTTACTGCCCAGACTAATACAAAACATATGATTCAAGGCTCAGCTCACAAGTAATTTCATTGGAAAATAGTTAATGAACAACAAATCAAGCACTGAATTAAGCTTCAAAAAGTATACTTTTAAAATAGTCTCATGTGAGATATACATCATCTTGAAAATTGCCTGTTTCATTTGAATGTATTATTTATTGGCAGTTGTTCTTTCTATCATCCCTTGCTGGAATACTACTTCATTTGTTTTAATAAATAATGATCCTGTTGTATGAACTGTGGTTACATTAATGGTTCATCATACATTTTGCCAGAAGTTCAGACTGGATTTGGCATTTTTTTTCCCCAAAATTTTATTGATTTTTAAAAAACAAGCATATACAAACAAAACACATAACATAAAAATATAAAATATCTTTTTTGAAAGCAGCTTGATCCCAGGTTACATCTCTTCGTACAGACATAAATTCAAATTCATGTTCACTTTTAATATACTATCCATATCTTATTACCATTCTACATTTTCTATATGGCTTCTTCCCTCTTTTCACTCTCTTATTCTATTTTATTTATTTCATCTCAATTTAAATCATTATAGTTATTATATCCTTTGTCTATCCTGTTTCAGCTGTCTATTATCTTTTCTCATTAACACAAAATTTCTCCTGTAATAACTGATTGGAGTATTGCGCCTTTATATCTTCCCCTAAATTTAACTTAAAATAATACATAACTTTTATTTGGATTCTGCTTAGTACATTCTGAAGCTATGCACTATATTTTAAAAAAAGAAAAAAATTAAATATATAATTAATTAAAACAACAATCCATACCATTGAATTATATCGTTAAAATTAATATTCATTTAAATCTTAAACCATTTTATACATTCCTTTTCATCATGTTCTATGGGAACACTTATAAATTTTGCATAGTTACTTTCCCCCATTTAAGACATTGTGTAATTAAAATGTTCCCATTCCTTCTTAAATCAATTCTCTCATATTTCATAATAAATCCTGTTTCTTACAGCTTATTAAAATCTTTATAGCTTCTCTTCTCTTCCTCCTCCCTTGCTTCTCCACTCTACCCTTTTTACCCCCTTGTCTCTTCATCTTCATTTCCCTCTTCTATATTCCTTCTTTTCATGGTTTTGTATATTTCATTTAAATCTTAAACATTTTATACATTCCTTTTCAAATAGATATCATGCTTCTATGGGAACACTTATAAATTTTGCGTATTTACTTCCCCTCCGTTTCACTTATATTTTAAGACATTGGATTTGGCATTTTTGTCCTCCTATTGAATCCTTCCCAAGGACCTGGGATAGGCATATGTGAATGTTTGACCATGTTACAGGATGAAAGCTGTTCCACGTAAAACTGCCTTTTGCAATTGACTGATGGTAAATTTGTCAATGCTGATGATGTTCAAGTGGTGTTCCAAACATTATTATTATGGTTCATCATACAGCCAGCCACCTGTTAATATTCATATTTTTCTCTGCCTATTATGTCTCCTATAATCATGCACATCGTTGATGTATTCTGGACCAATTGTAGTTTCTGGGTGAGAATGAATTGGATTATCAAGCCATGAGTTGACCAGGCATGAATGCATGCTTCGTGCCCCTGTTGGAGTCTGAATCTGAAGAAGAAGCTGAACAGGTGACAGAGAGTGTCAGTGTGGCTCTGTTGGTTGTGGAGGAAACTGGGGAAGGGCAAAGTTCAGCTGGGCAGAGCAGGGAAGAGGTAGAACAAGGGAGTGGGAATTCAGAGGAAGACCCAGGCCCACCTCTCTTCATCACACACAGGCCCACACGTTCTTCATCGCACGCAGGGAGGAATGGAGAAGAAAGCAGTGTGGGTTGTATGGCTTCCGGGGGAGGAAAGGGCCCTGATTCCCTTCATTAGCTGCAGCTAGGAACACAGTTTATAAAAAAGGCAAGCTGCACGTGGCAGGCTGTTGGGAGCAAACATGACTTTATCTTGTATTGTTATGGCTTATCTGTGTTCCTGGCATCTTCCCAACTGTGTGAGTTTTGCTATGCTTTCAAGTCTGAAATTCTTGCTCCTGTCCTGCCAAACTAATTACTTCAGTTTGGCTCATTTGGACTTTAAGTTACAATTTGCATTTACCCTCTTTTGGACTGAATTTTCTGCAGTCAAAGGCTGTTCCTGGGAGAATTTTTCTTTAGCCAGAAGGTAACCTGAACATTGGGGGCAAAATTGGAGATAATAAAGGGACTCTTATTTATTATCTGACTTTATCTGCCTTTGTACCACACCCCAGGTCATCACAGTATTTTGAAGGCATCCATGATCCAACTGGTTCATCAGATGATGCTATGCAAAGGCCTTCCTGGCTACCTACTTACAGAGTAGGAGTTGTGCCTCCAAGAAAACTCAGAAGTTGTTCATCACTATTGAAGTGTCAGAAAATTTATTCCCAATTGCAGTCTTCATGTTTTGAAGATAAAATGGTCATGGAAGGAAAACAGATATGCCTATTGAAATTCTCCAAAGAGCTTGCATTCCTTTGTTCTATTTTTTATTCTGGAACCTTAAAGTAATGTGCATAGTTCTCCTTCTCATTATCCATACAGTAATCTAGGTAAGGAATGTGTTGTTATGCTGAGAATAGTGCCTGGCTTGTTAATATTTACAATGCCTCTTGTTATATAGATATGGCATTTTTGATATTAAGTATGAAGCTCAATGTTGTCCAAAGACTTTTTAAATTCATAGTTATTTATTCTTCCCTTGGGAATCCTAACCCTGTTTTTTCATTGTGTTCCTCGATTTATTTCAGAAGTTAATTTCATGGATAGGTATCACATCCTGCTGTGCATGCTTATTACAGTAACAATATCCAAATATCATACAGTCACATCATAACCCATGTAGTTCTTGGTATAATTTTAAAGAAAATAACATAGAAATCCTTCCTTTGTCTCTTTACTTACTCATTTATCTGTCACTTAAAATATTGAATTTAATATTTCTTTCTACCTCATTAGAAGATGAAATAATCCATGAAACAGCATGTATTAAAAAGCCATTCTCAAAATTACTGTTATTTTTAAATAGCTTGCCAATGTATTTTTTTTACCTACTAGTAGGGCCATATATGTGGCTTTACTGAGAAATTAATGGATGGACTCTACAATCTCGGGAAAGAGGCTGTTAAGATCTAATTAAAGGTAAAAATAGAAGCTGCCAGAACTGTCTTTTACCTCTTTTATGTGGTGCAGAGATGTCATCAGTATTATAAAGAGTAATTAGAGCATTTTACAACATATTTCTAACACAGAGGAAGTGTTATTGTGAGTAGCTCTAAAAGTTATTAAGCATCTTGAACACACAGAGTCACACTTACAAAGATGCCTCCAGCACATACCTGCTGTTGAGGGAGGATGCGTTTTAATGTCTTTTAAGAAAGAACCAATAATTGAAGACTTTAAATGGCTAACAAGTACAGAAACAATTGCTCACCTCTGACAGCCACTGAACTGGCAGCTAGATAAATGAATGCTGTTGCACTTGAAATTGGAGAACAGAGACATAGGTTCTGTGTTAGAATAAGTCCAAGGTAGTCTCATAATTTTTTTTATGGCTAAATCATCCTTTCCTCCAAATGAAACCAAAACTTTTAATGCATAGACGGAAAGATCAACAGTAATATTATGATAAGAATAGAGTGGAACATTCTGGATCTTGAAAGTGATAGGTTGACAATTCAAGAAGGCATTTAGCAAGGTGTTTTGAAATTCATGATTATGGTTATTCACAAGCCAGCCAAATGTTTAGCCTGGATTTAACACTTTTATTCATCTACTGAGTCTTTTCCAGGGATCTGAAATAGGAAGATGTTTGTATTAAATGTATTATACTATTATGGTTCATCATACAGTCGGCCAGATGTTTAGACTGGATTTGGCATTTTTATCTACCTATTGAATCCTTTCCAAGGACCCGATATAGGGAGATGTTATTGTTTGATGGTGTTATAGCTTACATTGTTACAGGATGAATGGTGTTACAAGTATAACTTCCATTGGCAACTGACTGGTGGTACTTTATTGATGCCAATAGTCTTCAAGTGGTGCTTCAGATGTTTTGGGATTGCACCCAATGTGCCTTTGTTTTCTTTGCCACAGTTGCTCTATTTCTATTTCAAGTCTTTGTGTTTTGTGACTTTCTCCAGTTTTTTTCTCTTCTCTTCTACCATCACTGTGCCCATGTCCATTATCCAGACTTCTTATCAACAAATGTTAACTCTGGAGTGTTATGTGGCAGGTATTTATACATTCTAAACTCCCCATGCCCTTTAGTTTCTTCATTTTCTATTACTCTGTCTATTTTATGGTAGTAACATATTATTATTATCTTGTTTTCAATATTTGTATATTTTTGAAATCTAAATAACTTTTCTTCCAGTAGTCCTGCTGACCCTAGTTGCCTGTTGAACAGTTCTGAGTCCTGTTGCCCTATTGTAACCAGTTGTTCAGGAATTCCAGTATCTAGAATTGTCCTTGTTGGTCTATATAATTACCGATCCAGAATGGATTTTTATATGCTACTTGCCACCATACTGATTATGGGAGAGACACTATCTATCTAATTCCTGTCAGCTGGCTGAACCGCTTGCATAGCTCTAGTTTTCTTCAGAGCACAAAAGCTTCATGACCATGTTAAGGTAGTGGTTTATTATTATTAGAGTGATTATTATTGTTGTTGTTTATCAACCAAATATTTAATCTGGAATTGGAATTTTTATCGATATATTGAGTTTTTCTCATAAACCTGGGATAGGGAGAAGTTGTTTTTTAATGTGTTAATACTATCATCACAGAATCTAAGTTATTATATTAAATTTATTATAGTACTCATTTTCATAGACTCTATTCCACTTTTGAGAAATAAGAATTTGACTCCTTTATAGTTTCAATTGCCCACTCATCTTCTTTATAGTCCTCTGTGGAACATACAAAGCAAAGTCTCCTACTGGTACTTTTTCTTGAGAAATTGTATTGTGATTCTTTCAACCAAAAACAGTGACTCCTTAAAGTTCTTAGTACAGTTTCTGTACATTGCCAGTTTGACTAAAGCCCATGTCACACTGTACCAATGGATGGAAAGAGGATGTAAAACAGAGAAAAACACTTGCCATCCATTGGTTAACGCGATGGATCCGTTCTGTACTCACTGCATACGTTTTTCATACTCTCCATCTGTCCAGCCTCCGTCTACTGAGATTTCATCCGCTCAAAATGTTTTGAGCTGCACAAAACTTTTTGAGCGGATAAAATATCCAATGTGTCTGTCATACATCTGCTACGCATAAAGGGAACATCCATTATACGTCCATTGTCATCCGTTACACGTCTGCTATATCCCCTAGGCATCCACTGCACATCTGCGCAACTCACATCCGCTCCAGCGGAAAACCGACACAGGGAGGAAGCGAAACGGATGCGGAATGGACACGCAGCATTAGTAGCACGAATGTAGAAAGCATGAAAGTGGATGCAGCTCACATATAAAGCATTAAAATGGAAAACACATTCGTATAGGGGACGTATCTCGGATATTTAGGATATCTGCAGGATGTATAGAGGATGCAGAAGGACACCTAGTGGAAAAACAATATTTCCTATAAAAAGGGGTAGAAATCACCTGGATCTCACGTTCAGTCCAGCAGCCCTGCTGTGCAGACCTCTTCAGCCTTCATCTGGCTCTTGCTCTTCCACAGCATCCAGTCATC